>BLBF01014374.1:0-17130 GCA_015471245.1 Laticauda colubrina
GGGCATATCGAGAAAATCTGCAGAAACAAAAAGAATTACAGCCCAAAAAGACGAAACGACTCCCCAACAAAGCCTGAGCCAAGACTCTCCGAGAGAAAGTGGCAGCGAAACAGGCAAGCCATTAACCGGGAGAAAGCATACCAAACTTTCACTATCGGAAGCGCTCAGACGGAAAGCGGGAAGAAAGTAAAAATAGTTGTAAAAATTGAAGACAGCCCCTGCGAAATGGAAGTTGATTCTGGATCATTCCTATCCATGGTGTCATGGGACACCCTCAAAAAACTAATTCCAGACATCAAAATTAAGGAACTCCAGAGACAAAAACTAACCCTCAAAGATTATCAGGGAAACCAAATTTCTGTAATCGGCCTGGGACATTTTCGAGTCGCTTACAGGCAACATGTCGCAGTACTACCATTAACGATAGTCGACCGAGATCGACCAAGCCTCCTGGGTATCGAATGGTTCGCACCATTGGGCATCAGGATGACGGGAGTAGACCGGGTGGCCGCAACTGACTGGGAAGAAGACCTGATCCAAGAATTCCAGGACGTCTTCGACAGCTCCCTAGGCAGGTATCGGGGAACCCCCATTTCTTTTAGTCTAGACCCACAGATAACTCCTAAAAGGCTAAAGGCCAGACGGGTTCCTTTTGCTTTAAAAGAAAAAATAGAGGAACAACTAAATAAATTAATAGATCAAGGGGTTTTAGAACTGGTCGACCACGCTAGATGGTAAACACCAATTGTGACACCAATTAAGCCAGATGGGTCAGTTCGAATCTGTGGTGACTACAAGGCTCCCAGTAGACCCCTTAATAGCGGAAGCACAAACAATAGTGACTCACAAAGGGGCATTCAAATGTAACAGACTCCAATTTGGAGTAAGCATAGCCCCAGGTGTTTTCCAGAGCCTCATGGAACACCTGTTAAATGGCATAAAAGGGGTCATGCCATACTTTGACGACGTCCTAATTTCAGCCAAGGATGCAACACAGCTTTAAAAAAGACTCAAAGAGGTCCTAAATAAATTCAGAGAATCTGGCCTTAAAGTAAAGAAAGAAAAGTGCTGCCTAATGATTTATTGCGTCGAGTTTTTAGGATATTTAATTGATGGAGAGGGCATAAACCCCACCGAAAAAAAAGTCAGAGCTATAAAAGACGCACCAGAACCAAGGAATAAAACTGAGCTGCAGGCATTTTTGGGACTGATAAACTTTTATAATGTGTTCCTACCCCAAAAAGCCACAATAGCGGAACCATTGCATCGATTACTGGACAAGAAAACAATTTGGACATGGGGGCTTAGAGAAAAAAAAGCTTTCCAAGGAATAAAAGACTTATTAACATCAAACACCGTTCTTAACCAGTTTAGCAACACACTGCCATTGACGGTGACCTGCGACGCCTCGCCATTCGGAGTCGGTGCCATCCTGAGCCACCAATTGCCTGATGGGAGAGAGGCACCCGTCGCATACTATTCAAAGACCCTGTCCAAAACCGAGCGTAATTACAGTCAGTTGGACAGAGAAGCTCTAGCAATTGTCGCCAGAGTGAAACGCTTCCACGAGTACCTATATGGAAGAACTTTTCAAATTGTAACAGACCACAAACTGCTACTAGGAATTTTGGCGGGAAACAAGCCCACACTGAATATTCTGTCCCCACGAATGACTAGATGGTCAGAGTTCCTAGCAGCCTATTCCTATACTCTGACACATCGCCCAGGGAAACAAATTTCCCATGCAGATGCTTTGAGCAGAGCACCATTGCCATCAACAGAGGAAGACCCGGCACCAACGATGACAGCATTGCAGATAGAGACTTGCCCCGATCTACCCATATCTGCGAATGATGTCGCCAGAGCCACCGCAAAAGACCCATTGACTGCCCGCGTACTTAACTGGGTAGGTAAAGGCTGGCCGGAAAACCAAAAAACTTAGAACTTTAAACCTTTCCGGACCAGACAAACTGAACTCTCAATCCAAAAAGGTTGTTTATTGTGGGGTGATCGGGTAATTATTCCTAACAAATTACAAACCAAGGTACTGGGTATGCTTCACGAAGACCACCCGGGAATAGTTAAAATGAAAAGCCTTGCTAGAAGCTATGTCTGGTGGCCGGGTATAGATAGGGATATCGAATACTGGGTAAACTCGTGCAATAAATGCCAAAGAATCAGGCCGCCAAAAGCACCCATAAGAGACTGGGAAACCCCAAGAGGCTCCTGGTCACGAATCCACATCGATTTTGCGGGTCCTACCAAGGGACATACGTTTCTGATTGTCGTGGATGCATACTCTAATTGGCTGGAGGTAAAAATTATGCCATCTACGACAACAGAAACCGTTATAAAACAATTTGACAAACTCTTTGCAACCCATGGCCTACCGGACATCCTAGTGTCTGACAACGGGCCACAATTAACTAGTCTCCAATTCGAGCAATACCTAGCCGCCCTAGGTATAAGACATGCCCTTACCGCGCCGGCCCACCCGGCTGCAAATGATAGGGCAGAGAGAATGGTCAGGTTTACCAAGGAGGGTTTAGAAAAAATGGACACTGGGGATGTACAAAATAAAATAAATCGGTTACTCACTCTCCAACATATCACACCCAGTACTACAACCAACAAAACCCCAGCAGAATTACTGATGGGAAGGAAAATAAGGTCGCATCTAGACAGATTGCACCCAAATTTCACACCAGAAAACCCCCCCGACTCCTCCACTCGATTCAGGACCTTTGCAATAGGCGACTTAGTTTATGCAAAAAATTTTACCGGGGACCCATTATGGCTACCTGGACAAATTACACAAATAACAGGCCCCAAATCCCACCGACTAACGGTAGACGATGGCAGGGAATGGAAGAGGCACATAGACCAGCTTCACTCCCGAAACATAGAACGAAATGCAAACACACAACCACACATAGAAAAACACGACGAAATTCAAACCAAAGAGGAGGGGGAAATACGAAAAATCAATAAAGAACCGTTTAAATTAAACTCCGAAAACAATCACAATCAAAAAGAGCAAATAAAAGACTCACTGTTTGAAGAAAGTTGCGAGAAGAATCCATCCGAAGGGGCCAGCCAGGCCAGCTCGACCTGCCCGAAGGAAATGGGAGGGAGCGGCAAAACCACCGGCCTAAGAAACTCAGGCAGCAGTAAAATGGCTGACTCACCCTTCCAGACGGTTCCATGGAGAAGGACGGAAGACACAGCAATCCCATCCGAACCGGTCGAAGTCTCCAACAATAATGAACCGTGCAAGTCCAGTCGAGTCAAGAGAAGCCCCACCTACCTCCGCGACTACGTCACCACGTGGGACTGAACTAAGAGGGGAGGGGTGTTCTGTATAAAAATAGTAGACTCCAAATAACTCATTCTGATTGGTTACTAAAAACTAATGGGGATAGGTTCAAAAGGAACCAATCCCCGAAGCCGCACAAAGGTGGCAAAATCAAATGAATGTCATTGGCTACAAGCCGGCAGACAGAAAAGTATAAAAGGGCTGTTGCGGCTTGAGCCAATGTTCCATTTTTGCAACCGTTCTGAAATAAAGACTTTGTTGTTGGAACCCGGTCTACCTCGTGTTTTTCCAGACAGAACAATATCCATAAAGAGGGAGTACATAGTGGGGTACGTCAGGATTTGGTCCTGAAACCAGTACTTTCTAACATGGCCTAAATGATAAGAAATAGAAGAGGTCATACATTTGTGGATGGCATAAAACTGGAGAGGGGGATCGCTAACACTCCAGAAAACAGGCTGAAGATTCAAAATGATCATGACAGAGTTGAACACTGGGCCTATCACACAAATTGTGATTCAATGGTGAGAAATTTAAACTTCTGCCCTTAGACAGGCTACTCCAGAAGCACAAGTACAAGATAAGCAGTGCCAGGTTTAGCAAAGGATCTTGGAGGCCGCAAGTGAAGTATGACCCAACAATGTGTTGTACCTGCAAAGAGCCAATTTCACCTGCATCAATTGAGGTACAACATCAAGATCACAGAGCGTTATAGTACCAAATGAGGGTGAATGTATGTGTCACAGGATAGTGTAACAGGATCCAATCTGAGTTGGTTATTGGGCCCAGAGGTTTAGTCTTCCAAGCTTTTGGACTCATGCTGGAGGCCAGGATTCTTCTTCTTCTTATCAAGAAGCTTCTTCTTTTCAGAACTGAAGAAACTTCTTGGATGAGAAGCAAAATGTTTTCAAGGGAAAACAAAGAAAGTCCAGTTGCCTTTTGAAAAAACACCTTTGGGACAATTAAGGAAGTCAGAATCTGAGTGAGAAGGAAAGAAACAGTAGGAGAGGATTGAGAGTGGAGCTCATTTCCCCTCAGAGTCGAGGGCTGTTCTGTTTTAGATGTTTTGAAGTTAGAAGTCTTCTCTAATGAAGGTTTTTATTAGAGTCCTTCGCTTAGCACACAATTAGATTTATTGGCCTAATTGGACTTTTTGTATGCTTCAGTTCAAAGATTCTACATGTTATTAGGGCAGATATGGAATAGCAAGTAATGAATTAATCATTGTTTATATATAAGCAGGTAGAGATTTGGTGCTGATAGAAGACATAATTCATTATTTTAAATGATAGAAGGCTGCACAACTGAATTGAGGTAACTATCTGATATGAGCTCTTCTTGAGTTGACAGTCATAATACTTTCAAAATCTTTCTATTTTAATTCACAGAAATTAATTAGCGGGAAATAGCATTGCCACAATAATCCTGACTGTCAGCTGTAACATGCAAATTTCCATAATTTCCACAGGGGTCATTCAGAATAGTAATATACCTAGAAAGCTATTTAAGATTTTTAATGTGTGAAACCAATTGACCAGAGTGGTGTTTTTTCCCACTGCCTTTCCAAGTTAGGAGTGATAAACGACAAGTGTAAAAATTTATCAACTGTTTGAAAAAAAAAGAAAGAAAGAAAAAAGGAAGCATATTTAAAGTAGGACTGAATTTTTTCCCCCTCTTTTTATGTCACTAGGCTAATCAAAAGGGTTGATTTTTGGTTTTAGGCTAATACAGGTATCTCTTGTGAAGTATTGTTAGACCCAGAATATATATATATATTTGAAATGAGAATGTAGATGTATTTCCTAGTTGATTGCATTCTGCTTAGGGTGGACTTTGTATATAGTTCCATTATGCTTGATTATATGTGGTGGTAAAATATGCATGTTTTATTAAAATCTTATTCTGTATTGATACAGTTATACAATTCTTGCAAAAATATTAATAACTTATCCTTGTTGAACCTGAATACAGACAACATTGTTAGTTATCTTAAGCTTACAATGTGGCATTGTAAGCAATTTGTAGGAGGAGTATAGCTTGATAAAAAGAGTACAACAGTTTGAGCATCCAGACAGGGTTGTTTATTAAGGTTATGCATACTGAGAAAATGGTTCAAAATATGTCTTTAGAATGTGTTTATGTTCAAATAAACCTTAAAGGAGCTATACTTTTTAAAAAAGAGTTCCATGTAAACCTAAAAAAGGTGGGCTATTTTAATGAACAGGAAAAGGATGTTGTGCTCATATCACCCTTAAATCTGAAACATTTTTTTCCCATCCATCTTTGAAGCATGCACCACCATATTGTTTACGATATTGTTCACCATTTGTTCACCACCACAGTATAGATAATCTGGAAGATTTACCTCATAGGCACCTCATGGTTCAGGTTTCTCTGTTCTGCTTTGCGTAAGTCATGGGATATGACAACAAGCACATTGTTCAGGTGTGAGTTTGTTTGATTTTGTTTTATTATTGTTTATTCAGTAAGTGTATATTCCATTTTTGCTCCACAAGTTGGGAATCTCTCTTCATTTCTATTCATAGAGCAGCAACTCTGTGAAGAACATTGAATTAAAAGGAAAAGTTTCAACGACTCCACAGTCATAAGCTAAAATAGACCAGATGTAGACCAACCAAGTAAAGATCTGCATACATTCTATACCAGAGATCCTCAAACTTGGCAACTTAAAGACTTGTGGACTTCATCTCCCAGAGGAGTTGAAGTCCACAAGTCTTAAAGTTGCCAAGTTTGGAGACCTCTGTTCTATAAAGTATGTAAGAAATGGATGTTAAATTGTAATGGAGAATGAAATTTTGGGGTGGTGGTGAAGATTTGTCAGAGATCACATTGCTTAATAACCATGGATATGTAAAGAATTTGTTCATTCAGCCTTGAGTTTGCTGTATTCAATTTTCTTGGTTGTGTTCTTTCTTCATAAGTTATGGAACATGAAGTCATCTGAATCTCATGGGCCACCAATATTATATATTACCTGATGTGGAAAAAGGACCACATGAGTTAAAAATGAGATGGAAAACAAAAGTAACATACAGGTGAAACTTGAAAAATTAGAATATCATGCAAAAGTTAATTTATTTCAGTAATTCAACTTAAAAGGTGAAACTAATATATAAGATAACACTCATTACATGCAAAACAAGATAGTTCAAGCCGTGATTGGTCATAACTGATATGATTATGGCTTACAGCTGATGAAAACCCCAAATCCACAATTTCAGAAAATTAGAATATTACATGCAATCAATAAAACAAGGATTGTACATTGAACAATATCGGACCTCTGAAAAGTATAAGCATGCATATGTACTCAGTACTTGGTTTGGGCCCCTTTTGCAGCAATTACTGCCTCAATGCAGTATGGCATGGAAGCTATCACCCTGTGGCTGAGGTGTTATGGAAGACCAGGATGCTTCAAAAGAGGCCTTCAGCTCATCTGCATTGTTCGGTCTCATGTCTCTCATCTTTTTCTTGGCAATGCCCCATAGATTCTCTATGGGGTACAGGTCAGGTGAGTTTGCTGGCCAATCAAGCACAGTAATCCCATGGTCACTGAACCAGGTTTTGGTGCTTTTGGCAGTGTGGGCAAGTGCCAAGTCCTGCTGGAAAATGAAGTCAGCATTCCCATAAAGCTCATCTGTGGAAAGAAGCATGAAGTGCTCCAAAATCTCCTGGTAGACGGCTGCGTTGACCCTGGACTTAATGAAGCACAGTGGACCAACACCAGCAGATGACATGGGTCCCCAAATCAACAACACAGACTGTGGAAACTTCACACTGGACTTCAAGCATCTTGCATTGCAATTCTTCCTCCAGACTCTGGGTCCTTCATTTCCAAATGAGATGTAAAAGTTGCTCTCATCAGAAAAGAGGACTTTGGACCACTGAACAAAAGACCAGTTCTGTTTTTCTTTAGCCCAGGTAAGGTGCTTCTGACATTGTTTGTTGTTCAGGAGCAGCTTGACATGAGGAATATGACATTTGAAGCCCATGTCCAGGTTCCGTTTCTATGTGGTGGCTCTTGATGCACTGACTTCCAGCCTGAGTCCAGTTCTTGTGAAAGTACTCCACATTTTTTAAGGGCCTTTTCCTGACAATCCTCTCCAGGCTGCGGTCATCCTTGCTGCTTGTGCACCTTTTTCTTCCACACTTTTCCCTTCCACATAACTTTCTATAAATGTGCTTTGATACAGCACTTTGGGAACATCCAACTTCTTTTGCAATTACCTTTTGAGGCTTTCCCTCCTTATGGAGGGTGTCAAGGATGGTTTTCTGCACAACTGTCAGGTCAGCAGTCTTTCCCATGATTATGATTCCTACTGAACCAGACTGAGAGACCATTTAAAGGCTCAGGAACCCTTTGAAGGTATTATGGCTTAATTAGCTGATTAGAGCCTAGAATATTGAACCTTTTCACAATATTCTAATTTTCTGAGATTGTGGATTTGGGGTTTTCATGAGCTGTAAGCCATAATCATCTCAATTATGACAAATCATGGCTAGAACTATCTTGCTTTCCATGTTATGAGTCTATCTCATATATTAGTTTCACCTTTTAAGTTGAATTACTGAAATAAATGAACTTCTGCACGATATTTTAATTTTTCGAGTTTCACCTGTAGTTAGGGATCTTGTTATCTGGGAGCCAGTGCAACACATTTAAGATTCATGTTACTTGTCTTACATAGGACAGCACAAATTTTAACTATTTGACATTTCCTTAGATGCTGAACCAGCTTGATTTCAGCTGACCGCCTTCCCTGGCCATCTGGTGAATGCCATGAAAAGACTTCATAGGGGCTAATTATTTCCTAAATTAATAACATTGACAGGTTTGCTGTGGTCTAGTGTTTCTGTGGGCTGTGATGCAGTTACAAACCACTCAATGTGAGAGTTGTAGAAGTTGTGAGATTTCAAGACTTCACCGTTTATGTACAGCATTTCTAAATCTCAAAATATGTATGGTGCAAATCTACTTTTGGTCATCCAGAACTTGGATTGTAGAAATTGTGCTACATACTGCCAACATTATTGGCTTCTCCCACAGTGTCTAACAACCATCATGGATGTTACTGGTGTCTTTAAATGTACAGCAATCTTTTCCAAGCAGGTGTTTTTCAAATATGTTGGCCTACAATATTTTTTATTCTTAGTGCCAATTATCATGCAGGCCTCATGTGACAGGCACTGTGTTCCAAAATTGCCTTTGCATGCCAACTGGAAAAGGCTGGTCACAACAATATAGCTTTTCTTAAAATTATACTATGTTTTTCTGTAATTATGCTACTTCTGAAGAATACAGTCTCCAGAACTCTTTGCTAGCATTAATATTGGCTCATGTTTTAAAGTGAGTATAAATGCTTATTGAATTCAATAAGACTTACTTTTAAATAGATATAGGTTGTGCTGCAAAACATTTGTTATTACTATTGTATATCATCTTAAGTTGCCTTGCCGTTCTGTTTAGTTTATTGTTACTAATGTTATTAAACCAATTTGAAAAATAAATAGTGTGAATAAGCCTAACTTTTAACTTAGCTGTCCCACATGACTTTGCCTTCAATAATGATTATCACGTTGCATGTCTGTGGTTATATTCTTTTTTTACTAAAGGAACAAATCTAAACTAAATAAAAAACACAGGGTTTTAGCTTTGTTGTTTTATCTCTGGACAGAAGTTGTGAACAATTGATACTATAGTAGTTTGAATTTTAAACTAATTAGCAGCTGCTGCGAATACAAGAAGTGTTAAATCTGCATCAATAATTAGAGACACATGCACAATAGTAGAGAGGAATTAATATTCACATTATATGTAAACAATGCTAGTCATGTTATCCAAAACAAAATGTTAAATATTTTAGATATATTTCAGGTGTAAAGGTGAGAACATCCTCAAGCTGAATTCAACCTCTGGTGATTTTTATGGACCTATTCATGTAAATTCTATATAGTAATATGAAAGTAGTTTGTTATTGTCTTGTGTCATCATTTTTTTCAATATCATTTTTTGCTCTACAGCTCTAATATTTCCTGGCTGTCCTATCAGTTTTTTGAAAATCAGTCAATATAAGTTGACTGCCACTGTTGGGTGTAGCCTTGTAAACAGTATTTATACAAATTAATGTTGTAGATCTTCAGCTACTTCTATAGATGTCAAGATGGAGGTTTTTATCAGATATTTTCAAATCAGATGTCATTTTATTCAAATGGGAGATTTAAAGAGGTGTGTTCTGGTGCTAGTATGCAATTTGATATTTGAGATTTCATATCAAGAAAGATTTTCTATAAGCCATGATTGGAAAGCATCAAAATACTTGCAGCTGCTTCATTGTTTTCTAGAAAAGAATGAAAAGAGCTGGGACGGTTAGAGGATTTGTGGGGGAGGTAAATAATGCCACATGCATGCTGACTTCATCACACAAATCATGCAACTTATGTAGACATTATAAACAATGACATAGTAATACATGTCATTTTGATATTCTGGAGTTTTTTTTGGGTGCTGCTGGGGACAGGAAACAGTTTTGAAGTTATTCTGCCAGTTTTAAATTGAAAATTTTTGGAAAATTTCAGTACAATGCATTTTAAGTAGTTCCCTGTAATGTTTCTCTTTCAAGGCAGAGATGATAAGAATTAAACAGGATAACACAACAGTCTCCAAACTGTTCAGCAACCAGAGGATATGCTGAGCCATTGAAGACATCCCCTTACACTAATTTAAAAACAAATCTTCAAAAACATCAGCAGTCATCTCCCCCCCCCCCCCCCCCATTTTCTTCTCTGGGATATCAGGGTTGATTTGACATTGAAGAAACAATCACTGGTTTGCTCTTGTGTGGTGTAGCCTTGCTGTCTCTGATCATTGAGTTGTCCAGGGTACCAAGAGTTCATTGGCCATAAAAATTAGTGATATCCAAATTTTGGCTTCCTGGCAATATTATGACACCATTAATTATTTAATTAATTATCAGAGACAGCAGAATAGCTGTGACAAGAGATGCAATATTACACCGATAAAAAAAATGCATAGAAAAACTGGCAGAGAAAAAGGTACTACTCATAAACTTACACCTGCTACAGTAAATATTTGGAGCCATCCCTGTAAATTTTAGTCTGGCACTCATTCACCAATTTATCAAGAGATAAATAAACTGTCCTAATTTTGCAGATTGGATTTTGCAGGATATTTGGAACACAGAAAACAGAGTTGATTCCTGGTTGGTTGATTGACTAGACTATCTTAATGTATGCAACTTGATCACCCAGTTCTGTTTGCAAATTCAGCACAGAAATATAGTATGCCATTAGCACAAAAAAGAACAAATCTAAAGCCTGTGGCTGAACCTGTGAAATAATTTGAGATCTGAGGACCTGAATAAAGCCCCAGCTTGATAAAATATTTAATAAGGTAGCAAACCCCATTGGCTACTCATGTCAAAGTCAGAGTGCTCATCCTACCACTCAGCTCTGCTTTAGCATTCTTTCTGAATGGGAGTGAAGGTGCAACTTGTAGATTGTGTATAAAACCCCCAGAAGGGACAGAAAAATCACTGAATTTGTGCAGCACTTCAAAAGATATAAAAAATACTTTGAAGTAAATCCCTGCTTCAAATTATGAATCTACTTGGACGGGATGATTTCAAGTGAATGTCTTCAAATCAAAACACCCCTTTGAAGCTATATACAGTTGACAGTCAATATCTTTGTTTGGTAAGGTGTAATACAATCAACCAGTGTTAGAAAGCTGGGTCAACATTTTGCAAAAGCAGTAATTAATCTTTAATAAAGTTTTAGATTTATGAATAGAGTAGAATAGATTAGAATTCTTTATTGGCCAAGTGTGATTGGACATACAAGGAATTTACCTTGATGCAAATGCTCTCAGTGTACATAAAAGAAAAGATACATTCGTCAAGAGTCAAGAATTATAATGTGCAGCACTTAATAAGTTATAGGATACAATAAGCAATCAATCATATCAGGAAACAATCAATATAAATCATAAGGATACCACCGATAAAGTTACAGTCATACAGTCACAAGTGGGAGGGGATGGGTGATAAAAAGTGATGAGAAGATTAATAGTAATACTAGTGCAGATTTTGTAAATAGTTGGACAGTGTTGAGGGAATTATTTGTTTAGCAGAGTGATGGCATTCGGGGAAAAACTGTTTTTAGTTGTTCTGATGTATAGTGCTTATGGCATCATTTTGAGGGTAGGAGTTGAAACAGTTTATGTCCAGGATGTGAGGGGCCTGTAAATATTTTCACAGCCCTCTTTTTGACTTACGCAATATACAGGTCCTTGATGGAAGGCAGGTTGATTAGTAAATTGTTTTTTCTGCAGTCCTAATTATTCTCTGAAGTCTGGGTCTGTCTTGTTGGGTTGCTGTCATGCCCCTGGTGGAGACTGACTCTGAGGGAGAGGAGGAACAGCTGACAGGGAGTGGAAGTGTGGCTCTGGAGGTTGTGGAGGAGGCTGGGGAAGGGCAGAGGCTGACTGAGCAGTCAGAGGAGGACCCAAGTCCATCCACTCTCCATCCTAGGGCACGCAGGGAGAAGAGGATTAGGGAGAGACTTTATCTACTTGGGAGGAGAGGGCCTTGATCCTCTTCATGGGCTGTAGCTGTGACAACTGAATAAGATTATGGACGTGCGTACAGGCGAGCGCTGGAAACAAAGCGTGGAAATATCTCTAGTTTATGGTTCCTCTCTGAGTTTGGCGTCCTTCCCAGTGTGTATTCTGTTACCTGTGGATGTCCTCCAGCCCTTATCTTGCCTAGTTTGTGTTGCTTTTTTCTTCCTTCTTGTAACTGCTTGTGTGGGAGTTTTTTGTCTTCCATCAAGGATATTCTGAGTTTGGAAGCAAAGTGAAAGAATAAAAGGGGCTTCACCTGTTTTCTGTGACTGTGTTCGTTTTGTATCTCACCCTGGGTCATCACAGTTGCTGAACCAAACCAAACAGTTATAGAGATGCAGATGACATACTATGATGAACCATACTATGTAAGCTTTGAAAACAGAATTAAGGGAGTGGTATGTTGATTTATTGCTACAAATTCAAATTTTGTTCACTTCTAATTACTTTCAATAAATACATTATTCTGCTCTTTGTTGAAATGACACACATCTGGAATATAAATTTGCTCATTCATAAACTGGATGGGGATTGTAAATGATTATAAATGATACTGGGAATTACATCTTTATCCTTTTTTCTTTTGACCTCCATTGGTATTTTTTACTTCAAGGTCTTTTAACATGTGAGGTGTATAAAAAATGGTTGGGCAAATTCCTGCTGTTTCTTAGGTTGTTGAAACAGATGCCATCTTATCTACCAAAAAAATGGAACATTCACGTAGAGAGGCAACACATATTTTAAATGACACATATTCATTTGATAAAATAAAAATATAGCCTAATGGTAGAGCTGGAAAGATTGCTACTTTGGGTGAGAAAACCTCCCCACAAAGCACTCATAAAGCCTCAGCTGTACACGGACTTTGGCCAAAGCGCAAACTCAGTGATTTTTTCTCAACTGGGATTAGGAATGCTCAACCTTCAGTGGCTTTCCAGCTGGCTGGGGAATTCTGGGAGGTGATATTCACATAACATTGCCAAGTTGAGAAATTTGGGTCTAAACGTTCAAGAAATGTGGAGATTTGCAAAAGGAATACACTTATTAATTGACCATGTCAAACATATTTCCTGCATGAATATAATTTGTCCTAGCCATGTAAAGGCAAATAAGTAATTTTTAATAGTACATTCCTACTGTCCAAATAGCCCTAAGGTGTTTTTCAATTATTTACTTGTATGTTGTTACTTGTATTTTGTTAATTCTAGGCTGCATAAACAGAGAGATAAAATCAAGATCATGTGAAGTATTAATACCACTTTATAATGCCTTGGTAAGGCCACACTTGGAATACTGCATCCACGATGTAAAAAAGATGTTGAGACTCTAGAAAGAATGCAGAGAAGAGCAACCAAGAGGATTAGGGGATGGGAAGCTAAAACATATAGAGAATGGTTGCTGGAACTGGGCATGTCTAGTTTGATGAAAAGAAGGACTAGAGGTGACATGATAGCAGTGTTCCAATATCTCAGGGGCTTCCACAAAGAAGAAGTCAAGCTATTCTCCAAAGCAGTGAGTGGAAATCAAGGAGAGAAGTGACTTAAAACTAAGGAGAAATTTCCTGACAGTTAGAACAATTAACTTGCCTCCAGAACTTGTGAACATTTGTTCCAACACTGGAAGTTTATAAGAAGAGATTGGATAACCATTTGTCTGAAATGGTATAGGGTTTCCTGCATGAGCTGGGGATTGGACTAGTCTAGAAGATCTCCAAGGTCCCTTCCAACTCTGTTATTTTATTCTAATGTGATGTCCATAATTACATGGCTTTACATGCTTGCTAGCCATGAGAGGAGGCAAGATAATAGGAGAGCCAAGCAAATCCCCATATTTTTGAGTCTCATTCTTTTCTTACGACACTGTAAAGTTTACATATTTTAATAAACCCTAGTCTGATGTATTTGCTTTTATGTTTGCTCAGTATGGTGGGGTAGCCATTAATAGTCTGTGATCTGTGTTTATAAACTGTGGATTTTTTTTTTTAGGAGAAACCATGGCTTAATATGAACTCAGCTGTTGTTAAACCTAAATAGGCAGGCTTGGAACCAGAAATGTAGGTAATCAGAAGCAGAGTACAATCCATGAAAAGAAGATATTTCCAGTCCTTCCTGACAAGGAGAAAAAAAGACTACTCTCAGGCAAGAATTTAATTCGCTTCAGTAATCATATGCTCTAATCTATAGTCTTGATGGCTTATCCCCCAAGTGCAATTTGTTCAGAAAGATGGGGATCCAGTCCAATCCACAACAGGTTCAGACCAGGCACAAAAGCAAGGAGGAAAGCTTTTGTTTCCATAGAGCTGTGAATGCAAGCTATATTCCACTAATTCTATTGATGAGATTTCTAGAAGAAAATTTTCAGAACAGTTGACCAGCTAATGAGCAAATATTTTCTTTGACCCACTTGTCAAAGATACATGTCTTCTGGAAGGGTTTTAAAGACTATGATTGACACGTCTGTTTCAGTGCAGGGAGGATGTAATGCTTAATGCTTAATAATTAGACCATTACGTTTCAATAGTAAACTGATCAGGCATGTTCCAATCTCCCTCCCTCCCTCCCTCTGTAAAAGCAATTTTACTATTGCAGAGATTGACACTTGTAGAAAATTCCTTGATGACACCAAGGTCAGATGGAGATTCTGCTGTCATGAGGCATATGATGAGCAGAAAAACAAGCAAAACAAAAGTTGTTTGTCCAGGTTCAAAGAGGCTCCTGTGCTAACAGCTTGCCCGATTATTTAACATTGTCAAATGATAGATAACGAGTAGAAAAGAGACAGAGTACAATGGCAGAGAACTAGCTGGAGTCTTAACTGATATTGTGAATAGGAAGTCATCAATTCCAATTTTGCAGACTCTCTGGACTCTTTCTAGTCCTAATTGCAACATACATAGGCAGAATCAGTGTAGATATCAAATACACGTAAAGGGTGAAATACCCCACCCTTCCTTGATATGGTGCCTTATAAATGTATTGTAGCAGTCAATGCTATAAAAGTATTTATATTAAATATATTATTATTGAAACAGGCCAGGACAAGGAGCATATAAATCAGAGGAAATATGGTGCCTTGTAAATGTATTGAGCTGTATTGTAGCAGTCAATGTTTTAAAGGCACAATAATATTATTATTGAAACAAGCCGGGACAAAGAGGATGTAAAACAGAGTGAAATGGAATGAAAATTTATTTAACCTTTTTACAAAAGCTAGCTAACTCCTGAATCTCACTGGGAAATCAAGAGACCAAAAAGCCAAAAATGGTGCTATGGTCATGTGAGCAATGTGGTATTGTAATCAAATAGATGGGCCTAGAGAAGGCACCACATGGATCTTCAAGCATGGGTGTAAACTGTGACCAGTCTAACAAGGGCAGAAGGCATAGAAGCCCTTTGGAAATTCAGCAAACAAAACACAAGGGAAAAGAGTCTTCAATAAAGGAATATTAATGACTGGCAGTCTGTGGTGGATATAGACAGTGAAAACTTATAACTCTATGAAAAGCAGTGTCATAGTGACAAAGGAGTGTTGAAAATTCGAGAGCTCCTCCTGGATTTTAAGACTCCATCTACTTTTGTCAGCTCAAGAGATTCCCCCCACTCTCTTTCTCCTATGAGAGTATCTTCCTATGGAAATCCAAGCCAATGTCAGTTTCTACTTATCAGTCCTTTAGAGTGAAGTTTTTAGGTGTCGTGGCTGCCTTCATGACAGATTCATAAAGAGCAATCACTTTCAGTAGGCTTTCACAAAGTCTCTTAAAGATTGACTTTGATGTTCTTATATAATTGCCCTGATTCTGATTCTTTCTATTCTACTATAAAGCTATTGTTGGTTTCAGAAAGAAAAAAGAGAGTATCAAACTTTTTTCCTTTGGAGCAATTTTTCTTTTACAGAATCAGTTTCAGAGGAATAATTTAATCACATCTAGTCATGTACCTCTTAGTTTAACAGATAGAACAGGCTTATTTAGTTCTAGAAAATTTATGGATCAATAAATGTGCCTGCGTATATAATATTTTAGAAGTTCTATAAAGATACTTTGAACGGTTTTTAAACTTATCTCTGCATATCATTATTGTGTGATATATATAAATATATATGTATATTTGTTTTTTTAAGTTTTCGCGGGTACTTACATGTGTGCTGTTCAGCTTCGTTCGGGTATTATCCCACGTCATTATAGTGCTTTTAAAGTTGTAGCAATGTTTCAGCAGAATCTCATCTGCCATCATCAGGCTTCTGTATTGAGTTTGTATGTGGGTCAGGGTCTCACAGCCGTTGGTTTTAAATTTAAGGCAAGCCTATTATTGTGGCAGGATTTTTTTTCAACATCCTGATTGGTTAGGAGTCTTGGTCTGTGTTTATTGGACTTGGAGTTTGTTTGATTGGTGTTTCTGGTTTCTTCTGTCTGTTTTGTGGCTTTGATTGCCTGGCAACACTGTGTTCCTGTGTTGGAGGCTTTCAGTGCAGCTTGGCTTTGTGTAAAAGGACGGCTATCATCTGTTAGGAAGCTAGGTTTCATCTGGGTGCCTGGTTGGGGTGTGTTTGAGCTGGAGGTATCAGGGGAGTCTGTTTGTGCCCAGGTGTTTGCCTGGCTTGTGATATGGGGATCTTTCTATTTGCAAGTGCAGGCTTCCAAATGATTGACAGTCTGGTGGAATCATCCCTTCTATTCATGCTTTCAGGTCTTTTTTCTCTGATGATTCTGTGGCTGGGGTTTTCTATAGTGGCTAGGGTTTTGGTGCCATTGAATTTGATGTTATGACCTGTGGCTTTCATGTGTTGGACTAGTGAGGAGGTGTGTTCCAGCTTTTTTACTGAATTTTTGTGTTCATCCAGGCGGGTACTTATTCTTCTATTGGTCTGCCCAATATATGTGGCCAGGCATGATGCACAGGGAACTTCGTATATGCCTTGGTTTTCCAGGTCAGTTTTATCTTTGGTGTTTCTAAGGATGGCTGCTATTTTTTTGTCTGTTTTGAAGGCAGTCTTGATGTGATGCCTGTGTAGTATCTTACTGATTTTGTCTGTAGTACCTCTTATGTAGGGCAGGACAGCTGTTCCATAGGTCTGTTGATCTTCTAGGTCTCTATTATGTCTTAGTGTGTTTTTGTGGATCAAGCTGGTGATTTTGTTTTTGTGGAAGCCGTTG
>BLBF01014379.1:0-14776 GCA_015471245.1 Laticauda colubrina
TGATTGAGTTCTTGTGTTCTTCAATGCGTGCACTTATTCTTCTGTTAGTTTGTCCGATGTATGTGGTGGTCAGGGGGTGCAAGGGATTTCGTATACTCCTTGGTTTTCTAACTGAATTTTGTCTTTAGGGTTTCTTAGGATGGTAGATATTTTTCTGTTTGTGCATAATGCTGTTTTAAAGCCCATGTCACACTGCACCAACGGATGCAAAGAGGATGTAAAATGGACAGAAAAGCTTGCCATCTGTTGGTTAATGCGATGTACTCACTGCCTCCGTTTTGCTTCCTCTCTATCCGTCCAGCATCTGTTTATTGACATTTCATCGACTCAGAAAGTTTTGGGCTGCCTAAAACATTTGCGCGGAAAATGTATCCAATGCATCCATTCTGCATCCTCTAGGCATACGGGGGACATCCGTTCTGCATTCATTACGCATCTGCTATATCCACTAGGCATCCGCTGTGCATCCGCACAACTAAAATCTGTTCCAGCGGTAAATGGACACAGGGAGGAAGCAGAACTGACGCGCAGCGTTAGTAGCACGGATGGAGAAAGGATGAAAGCGGATGCATCTCATCCGCTCTGCATCCGCTCTGCATCAGCTCTGCATTCTCTACGCATCCTCTACCCATCCTCTACGCATCCGCTCTGCATCCGCTCTGCATCCTCTACACATCCGCTCTGCATCCTCTACGCATCCTCTACGCATCCTCTATACATCCGCTCTGCATCCTCTATACATCCGCTCTGCGTCCTCCCCACGTCCGTTCCTTTCCGTGTTATCCGCTCTGCTTATGCAAATTTTTGCCCCTTTTGAGAGCGGATAACAACAGATGGAACATTTTGCTCATCCGTTGTGTCCTTTTTGCATCCATTGGGCAGTGTGACATGGGCTTTATGTTGTGTTTTTGGAGAATCTTGCTGATTTTGTCTCTTGTTCTCTGTCTTGGCTTTGGTTGGGGTTTCTTTTTGGATTAGGTGGGTAATATTTTTTTGGAATCCATTGGCTGTTAGTACATTAGTGAGAGTGTGTTGTTCAGGTTTTAAGTTTTTAAGTCCCAGCATGTTTTATAGTCATGAAATGAAATTAAGCCCCTCCCCCAAATTAAGGCCTATATCAAAACATGCGAAATGGGGGGAATGGTGGGGGGGCTTGCCATTAGGAAGTACTTTTGTTGCACACCTGGATATGGTGCTGCCTGCGTTGAACCCGATACAAAGTGCCACACTAATGCTGAGGTCAACATCCAAACTGTCGCCGCCTGCCTGCCTGAAGATGCACGAGGGGGGGAATTAAGTCACCCCCGAAAAGACGGCCTCGCCATTTTTTCAGGGCTCAAAAAAAAAATAAGATCCAGCTTTATTATATGTGAAACACGGTAGGAATTTTATATATCAGCTCTAAAAATGGTGAAAAATGTTTCTTCCTTTTTTGGAAGCTATTATTCATTTTCCATGAAATGGGGAGCATTTGGTTGATATTTCTGTGGCAGGTTATGAGAAAGTGTGAGATTGGGTCTAATCTTTCATTTTATGAGGCATCTCTTTTTCTCCATGTTTTTTTCCCTCTGCATTGCTGATATTTCAGTCTCCATTGTGAAAAATAATCTTTGTCTGATAATCATTAAACAACATCTATTTCTTTTGTGTCCTTTTGTTATTTGTTTTCTTTTTAAGAAGATTTTTGTTTTGAAAAGAGCATTTAGAAATAATGAAAATCATTATTATTTGTGGTGCTGCATCCATGTAGCATATCAGGATTCCCTTACCACAGTGGGTGGAAGATCTAACCCTCCAGGCATTGTTTTTTCCACTGGAAGGTTCCCACTAATCCCAGCCAGCATGCAGTATAGTGAGGAATGCTGGGATTTGAAGTTCAGCCAAAGGTTCTTCTCTCCAAGCTACCTTATTCTGCTGTGCATGTAAATGAAGAAAATGACTGTGACAGTTAAATCACAGCTAAAAATGCATTTCATTGATCTTGCAACACTTCAGGGACAGGCCCATATTTTCTTCCAAAGATGCTCATCTCTTCATTTTGAAGTATTCACTTCTTCATTGCCAAAGGTGATCTGAGCAGTTAGCTTTATGCTTAGTATGGATTCTTGCACAATGCTCTCAAACATATATGAATCACCACTAGTTCAAATGATCCCTCTCCAGCTTTTTTTATGTCACACAAATCACTTTCTATGATTTTCAGTGAATTGATATTTGCATAGCATTCTTCTTGGATGAAATGCACAATAAAAGAATAACTCTATTCTTAACCCTTTCAGTCTATTCTTAACCCTTTCACCCTATTTTTAGCATTTTGAATAATACCCAAAGGCATTCTATTGATTTTTCACTTGTATCTTTCCAGGTACCTGGACAGTCATCTAGTGTGATGTTTGAGTGACATTTGGGAAACAAGAAGTTCTTAGATAGCCCCAAAGGGTTTTAAAAAAATAGCATTGTAAAATATTTTATGCAATCTACATGGAATGAACTCAAATTGAAACTGCTAGAACACATTAAGTTTTCTGAGAGATTTGGTTTGCCAACATATTACAAAGGACTCAAAAGCTTTGTTGAATCTGTCTTCCCGATACACATACAGTTGTGCTCATAAGTTTATATACCCTAGCAGAATTTATGATTTCTTGGCCATTTTTCAGAGAATATGAATGATAACACAAAAACTTTTCTTTCACTCATGGTTAGTTATGGCTGAAACCATTTATTATCAACCAACTGTGTTTACTCTTTTTAAATCACAATGACAACAGAAACTACCCAAGTGACCCTGATCAAAAGTTTACATACCCAACTCTAATCAAAATATTTAAAAGATAAGAGAGAAGGGGGAATTAGTAGAACTAGGACAAAAATAGATGAAATCTTATTAGAACCAGAGCAGAAGATGATAAAAATATGTATCAAGTTTTATTGGAATTTAAATTGGAAGAAGAAAAAGTAAAGGAAATGATGGTGGTATGGATGAAAAATTTCAGTCATAGCATTAATTTAGATGATTGGCAAAAACTTTGGAATAGAAAAAAAATGAGTCTAGTGATACCTTTTAAAGAAAATTTGTATAAATTATTTTATAGGTGGCACATATCCCCATCGAGATTGGCAAAAATGAACTCTAAACTTTTCCCCATATGCTGGAAATGTAATAAAGAAATAGGAACTTATTATCACTTATGGTGGAGTTGCAAAGAGGCCCAAAAATATTGGCAAAATTTACATAACTGGATAGAAGAAATGTGTGGAATTAAAATACAATATAAGCCTGAGCTCTTTCTGCTAGGAATTAACTTTAGGAAATACGGTAAAGAAGACATATATTTATGATCCATGTAAGTACTGCAACAAGGCTGGCATATGCTCAGAATTGGAAAAGTAAAGATATCCCAAATGAATTGTAAATATTGAGGAAAATTACAGTGTGTGCAGAAATTGATAAACCAACAAAAAAAAAACTAAAAAATAAGGAGGATTCAGATTACTATAAAACAGTGGTTCCCAAAGTGGGTGGTAGCACCTCCTGGGGGGCAGTGGGATGCCTTAGTGGGGTGGTAAGAGGCAAGAGGGCCAGCAGGGTGGTGCTAAGAGGTGGCTGAGGGGCGCTGTAGGTGGGCCCCTTGTAGGGCATAATTCAGGGGTGAAATTTTTACCAGTTTGCAAGAACTGTTGTTACCATTCCAATAGGTTGAAGAACCGGCAAAAAGGGCCCCTGGCTGGCCCTGTCCCCTCCTCCATTTTCTGCTGTCAGTCCTTATTGCGCATGCATGACACTGCGTGCATGCACAACAATCGCTGACAGCATTTCCCGCCCACCATTCTGTCACTCCTTATGTAACACATGTGTGCTTGTTTCCCATTTTCCTGCCCACCATCACTACCAACGCCAGCCAGCCAGCCAGCCCGCCCTGCCTTCCTACCACCATCTGATCTAGGTGAATTACACTTTGCAAGCCCACTCCAGCTTTCCTCCACTTTCACAATGTGCCTGCCTCAAACACAGTCGTGGCAGGAGTGGAGGAAAGCCAGAGCAGCTTTTCTCTCCTTTTCAATTGTCCCACCACGCTGCTGTGTTCAAAGTGAGGCCCTGCAGGTCACCCCATTGAGCCCCTTGCATTCGAGTGTGCAGCAGTTAATTGGGTGAACCTGTGGGGCTTTGCCTCAAATGCAGCAGCAGCAGGATGTTTAAAAAGGGGAGCAAAGCTACTCTGGCTTTCCTCCGCTTTCCCAATGTGCCTTCTTGGCTTTCCTCTGCTTTCCCGATATGCTTGCCTCGAATGCAAGGGCAGAGGGATGTTTGAAAAGGGGAAAAAACCACTCTGGCTTTCCTCCACTTTCCCAACGTGCCTTCTGGCTTTCCTTCACTTTCCCAACATGCCTGCCTTGAACGCAGCAGTGGCGGGATGTTTGAAAAGGGGAGGAAAGCCAGAGTGGCTTTGCTCTCCTTTTCAAATGTCCCACTGCAGCTGCATTCGAGGTGAGGCCCCACAAGCTCACCCCATTAAGC
This sequence comes from Laticauda colubrina, assembly GCA_015471245.1. NCBI lineage: Eukaryota > Metazoa > Chordata > Lepidosauria > Squamata > Elapidae > Laticauda > Laticauda colubrina. The sequence continues at coordinate 4,520 of BLBF01014379.1, forward strand.
CCCTTGCACTGGAGTGTGCAGCAGTCAATGGGGTGAACCTGAGAGAGGGAAAGAGAGAGAGAGAAAGAAAAAAAAAAAAGAAAAGGGACAGAAAGAAAATGGGACAGACAAAGAAAGAGGGGGGGAATAGAAGGAAGGGACAGAAAGAAAAAGAAATAAAGGAGGGAGGGAGGGAGGGAGGGAGGAGAAAGATAATGAGATATCTATTCTAGTCCAATCACCTGTTCCAGCAGGGTTAGAAGGGAGTGTGTGTGTGTGTGTTCTTGTAATTTACCAGTACATTTTGGTTTTGCCTTCTTCAGAATTGGCACTGTAATACATTGGGGAAAAGTAATTTTTTTAGAGTGGAGGTCTGGTCCAATGGATCCTGTCTAAGCCTCAACAAAATGTGAGAGCTTCCTGATAGTCTTGGACATGTTTCATCCACAAAACCTTTAATTAATAGAAGCCAAAGATGTTTCAATGTGCTGGCAAAGATGTTTCAATTTTGGAAAGGGCCTCTAAACTAGACCTCATTTCAATCTGATACATCATCTCTCTCTCTCTCTCTCTCTCTCTCTCTCTCTCTCTCTCTCTCTCTCTCTCTTTCTCTCTCTGTCCCCCCCTCCCTCTTTCTTTGTCCCTTTTCTTTCTTTCCCTTTCCTTTTCTTCTTTTTTCTCTCTCTTTTTACCTTTCTCTTTCTTTTTCTCTCTCTCATTCCTTCTCTCAGGCTCACCCCATTGATTTGGTGCAACACTCCAACATAAAACAAATGAACAAGAATCAGCAAAGTATCTCTGATTAGATTCTATTCACTACTAGAATCTAAAGAGAGATGCTTTGCTGATTCTAGTCCAATGACCTGCTCCAGCAGGGTTAGAAGGGAGTGTGTGTGTATGTGTGTGTGCATGGCTGTCAAAACTCCAAAACAGGTCAAGTAGCTCTGGGGAGGTCACTCATAAATATTAGGACACTTGCCATGCAACTGGCCATTAAGCAAGGACCACTTGTATTTGGTTTAAAAGAGCAGGTTTCTACTAAACCCCTCTGCAACTGTAACTCTTTTCAAACCAGATGTGAACATATACATATTGTAAATATTCTGATTTTCAGAGCAGAAATGGCAGAAACAGAAAAATCAAAGAAATGTGGACAATATACTGTGGAGTATCTAAAGTATGGATTTATACCAGCATCATCAAACTAGCAGCTGCCAAAGTACATAATATGTGGGAAAGTATTTTCTAATGAGGCAATGAAGACTTCCAGACTGAACGAACATTTGAAGAAGGCACATTGTGACAAGGCAGACAAGAATCTAACTTTCTTTCAATCACTTTGTGACAAATTTCAAAAGCGCCCAACACTGTCTCACATGTTTTCTAATGCTTCCCAACAAAACACTGACAGTTTGTGTGCATCATACAACATTTAATTGCTGATTGCTAAGTCTTGAAAGCTACATATTGTTGGTGAAGAACTCATCCTACCAGCCATTAGTGAGGTTCTGAGTGCTGTTTTGCATAAGTCACCATATGATATAATTAAGACAATTTCTCTCATCAACAATTCAGTTCAAAGACTCATAGATGAAATGGCTGAGAATGAAAGATGTATTGTGCAGCATACTATGGACAACAGACTTTGCATTACAGCTGGATGAATCAACTTTGCCAGGCAATGAATCTTTGCTTCTTGCTTATGTGCGCTTTATTAAAGACGAAAGTTGGGACTCAAGAGTTGTTATTTGTGAAGCAACTAAATACAGATACTAAAGGGGAGTCAATATTTCATGTTGTTGAGCAGTTTTTCAAAGACAAGGAAATTCCACTAGCCAACATACTTGCTTGTGCAACTGATGGAGCACCATCAATGACTGGTCACTAACATAGGTGTGTTGCTCACTTGAAAAAAACAGTGCCAAATGTCTTTAGTAAAGACTCTTTACCATTCATTGTGTCATTCATTGCCAACATCTGGTTGCAAAAAACCTCAGTGATTGATTGAACATGTCATTGCACACTGTCATTACTGCAGTGAACAAAATTAAAGTATATGATCTCAATGATCAACTATTCTGAGAGCTCCATGTTGAGAATGATGAAGATTTTGATCGTTTGCTGCTTCATACAGAAGTTCATTGGCTATCAAAAGGCAACTGTTTGAGATGCTTTTACAGTCTTTTTGACACTGTTGTGGAGTTTTTTGAAGGCAAGAATTCTTTGCTCAGTGATGAACTCAAAGAGATCAGGCATGACATTGCTTATTTATTAGAACTGTTTACAAAGTTCAATGAAGTGAATTTGCAGTTGCAAGTAAATGAAATTAATCTTATTAAGGATAAATCTGTCATCTCTACATTTATTTTGAAGTTAGCTCTATTCAAGCACAATATAGACCATTGTGAGCTATACGAATTTCCAAGCTTGTCTGAGCTAGAAAAGAAAGGTGGGATACAAGATGATGATTTGCATGTTTTTTGTGGCTATTTGGACATGCTGCATAAAGATATGTCTGAGTGGTATCAGGATCTTCTCTTGATGGAAATTCCAGATTGGGTGATAAATCCATTTTTAGATACTGAGGAAGATGGGGTAGTGGAGGAACAACTAATAGAATTGAAAAATGACATTGAGCTGAAGCCAAAGTTTAAAAAATCATACCAAGAGTTTTGGTTACAGAAGGAAATTTCTGATCGCTATCCTACACTATGGACAATAGTTAAGAAGCTCCTTGTTTCACTTCCAACATATTTGGTGGAACGTGGTTGCAGTGTGGTCATCCAACTTCTCTCCAAGCAAAGAAATCGACTCCAGATTACTGAACATGGTGATTTAAGACTCCTGCTAAGTGACTTAAAAACAGACATTAGGAAACTGGTATCAATTCACCAAGCACATCAGTCACATTAGTGACTGCTTCACTGTTCAGTAAATTCTTAAATTGATAAATGACTATCAGACTTTGAAAACTTGGTATCACTGGATCATGTTCAACCATTTTAACATTATTAACATTAACTTAAAGAAATTAACATTAACTTAGAAGATTTTTAAATTGGATTTTGAATAAATGTGCAATTAATTGTTACAATTTTGAATTTTACTGTTACTATCTACTTTGGTGGGTCGTGCAAACTGCTATTCTGAATGATGCTGTTCAAAGGGCATGGGGGTGGGGAACACTAAGGATGAGTTTGTAGCATCAAGGGGGAGGTGGACTGAAAAGAAAGAAAGAAAGAAAGAAAGAAAAAGAAAGAAAGAAAGAAAGAAAGAAAGAAAGAAAGAAAGAAAGAAAGAGAAAGGGAGGGAGGGAGGAGAAAGTGAATGAGATATCCAGTCCAACCAGCTGGGTTAGAAGGGAGTGTGTGTGTGTGTGTGTGCGTGCATGGCAGTCAAAACTCTAAAAACAGGTCGGGTAGCTCTGGGGAGGCCAGTCATAAATTAGAACACTTGCTAAGCAACCTGCCATTAAGTGAGAACCACTTGTATTTGGTTTGCCAGTCACCAAACCACGCCCACCCAGTCACATGACCAGCAGGCCATGCCCTCAAATTAGGCCACATCCACAGAAATTAGAATCCTGCCCCTGGGTGGGGGGCACTGAGGATGAGTTTGTAGCACCAAGGGGGCGGTGGACTGAAAAAGTTTGGGAACCACTGCTATAAAACATGGGATAAATGTTATGGTTGGCTATAGACGAGGAAGATTCATGAGAACAAGGAATGACTATATGTATATTTAAAGTGCATAGATAGAAATTATGTAATATTACTATTGGATTTAATGATGTAATGACAGTGATTGATGTTAGGAAAACTGTACCACGTTCAACTTTTTTATTGTAAGATTTGTTTGTCTTTGTGTTTTTTATTTGTTTAACAAAGAGTTTTTTTAAAAAAAAAAGTTTACATACCCTGGTGATTTTGGCCTGATAACATGCACAAAGGGGCTTGAATGGCTAATAAAGGCAACTATCCTCACCTGTGATCTGTTTTCTTGTAATTAGTGTGTGTATATAAAAGGTCAGTGAGTTTCTGGCAGACCCTTGCATCTTTCATCCAGTGCTGCACTGATGTTTCTGGCTTCAGAGACATGGGGAAAGCAAAAGAATTGTCAAAGGATCTATGGGAAAAGGTAGTTGAACTGTATAAAACAGGAAAGGGATATAAAATGATATCCAAGGAATTGAGAATGCCAATCAGCAGTGTTCAAAAACTAATAAAGAAGTGGAAAATGAGGGGTTGTGCTGAAACCAAACCATGCACAGGTAGACCAACTAAAATTACAGCCACAACTGCCAGGAAAATTGTTCGGGATGCAAAGAAAAACCCACAAATAACTTCAGGTGAAATACAGGACTCTCTGAAAACATGTGGCATGGCTGTTTCAAGAAGCACAATAAGAATGCACTGGAAGAAAGATGGACTGTATGGTCAAGTTGCCAGAAGAAAGCCATTATTACGCAAATGCCACAAAGTTTCCAGCTTACAATATGGCAAACAGAACAGAGACAAGTCTCAAACCTTCTGGCACAGTCATTGTCAGTCTTCAAGATCTTCTGCTATTGCTTTGCATCTTTTCGACTGCCATAAGTAACGGGGGGAGGGGGGGAAAGGGAGGTAGGAATAGTTGGGAAATGAGCTGGAGGTGTTACATTCGTCTGTTGTATAAATGGGAGGGGGGAGCATAAAATAGAGTTAGGTTTCTATTTCTCGCTTAGCTTTCTTCTCTCTGCGCAACTGCAACCCGTTATCAAAATATGCCAAGGTCAACGGACAGAGGCCTCATCATCACCTGAAGATGCCCACATGATCATATCCACAACTTCTAATTGGAAGTGTCATTTGAACTATTGGGGGTGGGAACATTTCCATCACTTTCTATATGTGAATTGCGCGCCTAAATTCTCAGATTCAGAATTCTTTGGTTGCTACCACTTCACTTTCAGTAAAAGATATCTTTTCTCTAAACTAAAGAGTCTAAGTATTTCTTTCCTGGATTTTGAATGGAGCTCCGCCTGACAGTCATTTGGAGGGATGAGACCAAAATTGAGCTTTTTGGGCACAATCATAAACATTACATTTGGAGAGGAGTCAACAAGGCCTATGATTAAAAGTATACCATTCCTCCTGTGAAACACAGAGGTGTATTGCTGATGTTTTGGGGATGTGTGAGCTACAAAGGCACAAGTAATTTGGTCAGAATTGATGGCAAGATGAATGCAGTATGTTATCAAAAGATATTGTAGGAAAACCAAGCATTCATCAGTTCAAAAGCTGTGCATGGGACTTACTTGGATATTCCAACATGACAATGATCCTAAACACAAGGCCAAGTCAACCTGTCATTGGCTACAGCAGAATAAAGTGAGGTTTCTGAAGTGGCCATCTCAGTCTCCTGATCTCAATATCATTGAGCTACTCTGGGGAGATCTCAAACATACAGTTCATGCAATACAGCCCAAGAATTTAGAAGAACTGGAGGATTTTCGCCAGGAAGAATGGGCAGCTTTATCATCTGAGAAGATAAAGAGCCTCATCCACACATACCACAAAAGACTTCAAGCTGTCATTGACATTAAAGGGAGCAATACACTATATTATGAATTGGAGTATGTAAACTTTTGATCAGGCTCATTTGGGTAGTTTTGGTTGTTGTTGAAAATTATACACACATATAATTTTCCTCTTGCCTTATCCATCCCAAGACAATTATGTTCTCAGGAATCATTGTGAAGAAGAATTCTTGTAAAGATATTATCAGTCCTCTCCACCCATTGGCTCTTCATGTACTTTAAATATATGAAGAGAAAATTCTTATTTCTCCCAACATTACTCATTTAATACAGTGTTTGAATATCAGGTTCCATATGCAAAAGATTCCCAGTTGAAGAGATTCTGCATGTGCACAGTCTTCTTTTTTCAAATTCATGTCAGGCATAGACCTAACAGGGCATGTAATGTCAGGTAAAGAGGGAGCTTTATGTACTATTAACCCTTTTTATGCATTCATTCTACTTATGGGATCAGCTTGTAAAAGGAACTACTAAGCCAGTACGAATGCATTAGTTTTATAACCAAGTTTCTGAATGACTAAGAATGATGTTTCTTTTACATTCCATCAGAGGCAAAGAGGGAGCCACACTGGATCAAGAGTGCAAAACCAGATTATTCAGGTTATGTACATACTCAAGTGTTTTCTCCCCTGTGCTGAACATGTGTTTTATTTATAAATTTCCTCTGTATTACAGATGCAAGGAAGATTGAGGTTGATTGTGTCACCCATCATGTTTAAGATAATAATCCTTTGAGATATTTGATTTTACATACAATGAACTAAGAATCCAGATACATTTGAAATAAGATTTTATAATTAATAAAGAATCCTTCCCATGGCAAAATATTTTTGTTTTGATTAAAAGAAACTAATAAGAAGACTTTAATAATTGGACACAAGAAAGAACTACAAGGAAGTAAATTTTTAAATTAAAAAAGAATGCTCAAATCTAACTTATAACTATAGAATGAAATAAAATATTTTAACATTGGACATACTACAGGATATCATTAAATAATGATTCAGAAGTTACTAATATCTGCCTCTATAGATAGATTGTTTCCAAAAGATGTGATGGAAGAACATGTTTTATCTAACAAGATTGAGTGAGGTGAAAGTAGACTTAAAAATGATAGGCTATAAGAATGACATGGAAAAATATGTTATACTGGACATACAAAATAAATTATTAAAATGTTTAAAAGATCAACAAATCAAAAGAGTGATTTGAATATTTTCCTATATTGCATTTATAAAATAGACTTGTTAAAGTGTTACAAAAATTGTGAGAAATGACAAATTAAAAATGAAAAGAAATCAAATTCTACAACATTATTTGAAAGGACTAAAGATCAAGATTGTTACAAATAAAATGAAGCAATATAAAATTGATTCACTTGATCAAGATTAAAATAAATATGTTTAATAATCATTGTCTGATTACCTTTAATGTTGTTCTTATAACCTTTAATGGACTTTTTAATGGACATCAGCACGAAAATGATTAGCCTTTGTAAATTTGTTTTAGATAAGGGATATGAGAAGAGATCATTTTTTAAAAATAAACTTTATTAATTTTACAATTAAAACAGACAAACAACACATAAATAAATGTGAAAGAGAAAAAAGAAATAAAGAAGGAAAAGTGCAAAAGAAAATTAATATTATTTATATTATATTAAATATATAATATAATATTTATATAATAAAAACATATAATATTAAATAATAATATATGTATTATTTATTACCACTAAATCTATCATTCAGATTTTGAGCTGCCTCCCATAGGAGCACCTTTGGGATCACCCTTCTCACCCATCACTGCTCAGCGACATGGAACACTTTGAAACCAATGCTCTGGACAAAGCCGAACACAAATCCAAACTCTGGTTTAGATATGTAGATGACACTTTCATAATTTGGCACACAGGAAAGAAAAACTAGACAACTTCCTCACATACCTCAACAGCCTATATGCCAAAATACAATTCATCATGGAAACAGAAGCCAACAACCAACTTCCCTTCCTGGATGTCCTAATTTACAAAAAAACCAATGGCTCCTTAGGACACACCATCCACCAGAAGAAAACACACACTGACTGCTACTTAAACGTACAATCCCATCACCACCCTGCACAGATCAACTCTGTAACAAAGACACTCATCTCCAGAACCAAACGCCTAGCCGACAAAGACCACCAGAGGCAGAATTAGAGGAAAAAAATGTCAAAGGAAATATGATAGCCTGGAGTAGGAATAAAGTACGTAGTATCACCTTAATAGAATGGGAGAAGATCTGGAATAGAAACAACAAAATCACAAAATCAGCAGCCTACAAGGAAAATGCCTACAAGATGTTTTACAAATGGCACCTTCCCCCCTTGAGAAGATATCATTTATTGTATTTTAAGAGAAGATGATAAATTATCAAAATTATACTTGTGATGAATGTTGGAAGTCACTTTTTATATTTTTCCTTCACTATTTTCTTATTTTTTCCTATTTCTTCCCCCCTCCTTTTTTGCACATTTTTTCTTTTTATTTGTTTGGATTTTGCTTTTATTGCTGGAATTATAGTTCTAAATAAAATTACCATTAAAAAAAGAAAACCAAGCTATTTTGTGCTCCAGTTTTTGGATTACAGTAAATGCTGAGTCCCTGCAGAATATACTTATTTGAAAAGTTGTCATTTCTAGATATTCATGTCTTCTGTTTCTTATTATTTTATTGGTTTATTACTCTTCAGTCTGGTAAACTTCCCTGTATCTTATGGACCTCTAAATCTACAGAATGAATGGCTGAGTAGATGGATGAGTAGAAACTATTTAGTACATTTTCAATAGCCATAGTCAAATGCAATTCCAAGAATTGAATAAAGGGAACTTGAGGTCATAATAGTGCATCTCTGTTTACAACCAAAAGGGTCAGCAGAAAATTTTACAGGGAATTACTGCAAAAATTCAAGAATAGCTTTAAAGTACAAGATGTGGTTCAGGATAAATATTAACTAATACAATTTGAAACAAAACATATTCCTACTTTCATAAAATTTTATTTTTACATATTTACTGAAATCACAGAGTCTTGGGAGTAGGCAGCTAATTCAGTACAAATGTTGATCAAGATATGATTTCAGTGAAAAGACAAAGTCAGTGCTTGACTGCCAGTGATGTCCAGGAGGCAGCTCAAAATCTGAATGATAGATTTGGTGGTAATAAATAATACATATATTATTATTTAACATTATATATTTATGTTATATAAATATTATATTATATATTTAATATTATATAAATAGATATACAAATAAATAAAAAAGAGGGTGGGGCTTTAACTGCAACCAACATTTTACAATTTCCCCAAAGGAGATTGCTGTAAAGAATCGTAAAAGAAAGATTTTTTAAAAAATAAAAGTGAACATTATTCTAACCTGTTCCATTTGTGGATTTTCTATGGACATCTAATTGGTGAGGGTGGAAATGGAATGTTATACTAGATCTGTCTTTTGACTTGGGAAAAAAAGCATCTTCTGAAAGATGAATAGAAAGGACATTGATTGTAGAAAATAACGGTCTCAGTTGATGGCTTCATGTGCATATGGGAGGACTTGTCAGTTCAATATTGATGAACCAGGAATTCATTATCCCAGTTTTCAAAACATAATTGCAGTTCGAAATCAAATAATTATTATTTACTAAACTTATATCCCAACTCTCAACAACCCTGGGTAGCTCACAACAATAACATAAATTAAATATAGATAAAATGTATGAAACAAAGATTTTTAATGTTCTCTGCAGAAGGCCTAAAGAACAGCAGTGTGGGAGACATCTAGATCTTGAGGGAAACCTTGCTCCAGAAAGCAAGCACTGCTACTGAGAAGGTGCACTTCCAGAGTCCAGACAGATTATATTATTTAAGAGAAGTAACCCAGAAAAATACAATTCTTCAGGATCAAATTGCCTCCCCCCCCAACTGAGGTCTGTCTCAGCTTTGGAAACCATATTGAGATCTGATGCTCCCACACTGCCACAATTGAGCCTGGGAAAGTGGGAGGGAGGGGAATTCATTTGGTATATCAAGTTAGACAAAATAAAATTATTTTGCTGATTCAAGGTCAGGGAGTATTGCGCATAGTGAAAAGCAAGTCTTTCTTGGGATGGATGGTGATTGGGCCATATGATATGGTGATGGGAATAGGGGATGGATTTGTAGTTTTTACTTTTGCAATGAAGCCCGGAACTTCAGATTGGGGATTCCACAGATGTACCAGTTACTATCCAAATAAAAGGAACTTTTGAGAGATGTCAGTCTCGGAGTTGTGGATTGGAATGGAGGTTTGTATAAACTCTGACATTATCCCGAATCTGACAGTCTTTCCAGCCCCCCTGATTTTCTGCAAGAGCTGAAAGACCTGGCTCAGCCAATTGTCTTGGGACTCTAAAGGAGGGGCTTCATGTTGGAAGTGGCTTGCAAATAAATATTAAGCATCCACTTCATCCTATTCCCTTCCTTCCTATCTTTTTATCTATCTTTTTTAGCTATCATACTTTGTATTTTATAGTTTTGTAGCATTGTATTTATATCATTTTATTTTTAATATTGTCCAAAGTTACTCTGCAGTAAAATGGATGTCCAATAAATTTGATGATAGTTGACAGATAGATAGATAGATAGATAGATAGATAGATAGATAGATAGATAGATAGATAGA
>BLBF01014380.1:0-11935 GCA_015471245.1 Laticauda colubrina
TGTTAGGGATAACATTGTTCACCCTAACTGGTTTAGGTGAAATAATAACTATGAATCATAGTTAGTGTATGTTAGAGTGTATACAGCTTTAACTGTGAAATAGCAATTAAAGGAGTGGTTAAGAAAACAATATAAAAGTAGCAAGACTATGGCTTGCCCTCTCTCTGGCTTTAATGATCCCTGATTACTGCTTGGAATCAAGACTGCATTGCTCAAACGGGAGAGACAACAAAAGACTGATTTGTACGTGAACTGACATAGGATATTCTACATGGACTTTGCTAACTGAATATCCCTGAATGGACTGACTACATGGTAAATGAATATTGGTCTGTTATTTGACTATGCTATTAACTTATAATGGAATAAAATATATTCTTGATAGCACAAGCGTATCTGTTATTTTTACTGTATGTTAATAAACATACAAACTTAGCTCACTCATTTATCTGTGTGCCTATCTGACTAACGCTGCACATTCTGTTTAGCTTGTCTACCTAACCCTGGTTGGGGAACCCAGGCTTAACAATGGTCAATTGACTGTTGAAGAAAAAGTGGGAAAGATAAGATTCAAGTTGGACAGAATTTTGATTGATTGTAGGTTTGAAGGGACACATGAATTATGATTCATTTGACCCCTTCCTTCGGCTCAGTCTGGTCATCTTCTACACATGATGCCAGAAAAAGAAAATTTCAGCTGATATAGAGTATATGCCTTAAACCCATGTCACACTGGCCAACGGATGCAAAAAGGACACAGCGGACGAGCAAAATGTTCCATCCATTGTTATTTGCTTTTAAAAGGGGCAAAAATTTGCATAACCGGAGCGGATAACATGGACACGGGGAGGACGCAGGGCGGATGCAAAGCGGATGCGGAGTGGAAGCCCACCGGATGGAAGTGGATGGGAGCAGATTGCGCAACCACAGGGCTTCCGGGGGGCCTCAGCAAAGCGGACGCGGAACGGATACAGCGGATGCAGAGCGGACTCCGAACGGATGAAGCGGATGCACAGCGGATGCACAACGGATAAAGCGGATGCACAGCGGAAGCCTAGCGGATGCACAGCGGAAGCGGAATGGATGCCGACCGTTAATTGCGCATGCGGGGGGGAAGTATTACGAAAGCCCCCCGGATATAAAGGGAAGCAGCTCGCACGTGGCCAGCATTCTGAGGAAAGACCTGCTGCTGGACACTTCAAGTTCCTTGCCTGCCCTGCCAGCCTGCCTTCCAGCCAGCCTTGGTGCCTGCCTGCCTGCCTGCCTTCCTGCCAGGCTTTCTGCAAGCCTTCCTGACAGCCTTCCTGCTAGCCTTGGTGCCTGCCAGCCTCCCTGCCAGCCAGCAACCCCACAACCATGGGGAGGAAGCGAAAGCCTCAGCAACCTGCCGCCATCCCTGGCAAGAGGGACAGGGCCAACCTCCCGCCCCCTGCCCCTGACTCTGCTTCTGCTGGGGCTTCCACTGAAGCTGCTCCTGGTGGTGGTGCTTCTGCTGGTGCTGGGGCTTCTGCTGGTGCTTACTCTGTTGAAGCTGCTCCTGGTCCTGGTCCTGCTCGACCTGGTTGTGCTCCTAGACTTGCTCGTCCTACTCGTGCTCCTGGTTTTGCTCATCCTGCTCGTCCTGCTCGTCCTGCTCGTGCTCCTGGTCCTGCTCGTGCTCCTGGACTTGCTGGCCCAGCTGGTGCTTACTCTACTGCTGCTGATCCTGGTCCTGCTGGTCCTGCTGCTGCTGCTGCTGCTGCTGATGATGATGATGATTATGATCCTGCTAGTGAGGATGATGATGCTGATTATGATCCTGCTGATGAGGATGATGATGATGATGATGATTCTGCTGGTGCTGCTGCTGCTGCTGGTTTGGAGGAGCAACCTCTACTACCTGGGAGCCCCTCCGATGAGGGCCCATCTGGTCCAGCCAAAGGGAGAGAAGAGGCGGATGCGACAACGGGAGAGGAGGCAATACTATATTGAGGAGGCGCACGAGGATGAGGTGGTGGAGTGGCTGAGAGAGAACGACTATCTGTGGCGGAAGGGACACCAGCTGTACAGGGACACCAAGCGGAAGCACGCTGCTTGGAGAGAGAGGGCAGAGAGTATGGGTTACACTTCGGAGGTGCTCCTCGGATGGTGGAAGCACATACACACCTGGTACGGGAAGCTGCACCTCAAGAAATCTGGCCAGGCCACTGTGAGCTGACAGACAGAGAGACCTACGTCATGACCAGGTGCAGCTTCCTGGAGGGTGAGGTCCGCCACCGAGGAGCACCAGCAGCCCCTCTCACGACCCTCTCTCTCCGGCAGCCTGCTCAGAACCAGTCCTCTTCCGGCCGAGAGTCAGTCCCTGTCTCCAGGCAGGTTTCTGTGGAGCGTGCCACGGCGGAGAACCTGCGGACAGGTGTGGTAAGTGTGGTGGAGTGTGTGGAGGACTCCCTGGTGTGGTGTGAGAAAGGAGACATCGAGTCCACCACACTCCTGGCCGCATCCACACACACTCCCCAGCTCCACCTTCGCAGAAAGGCAGAGAGCCGAACAGCTGGAGGGGAAGAGCCACACTGTCCTGCTGGAGATCAGGGACACCATCCGCACCAGCATAGATCTCCTCTCTCAGCTGGTCCACACCGACTCCTCATCCTCCAACCACAAGCCCTTCCTCACCTATGTCAACCAGACTCTCAAGGAAATGGCAGATCCACAGTACCAGCTGGGGAAGGACCGGATCACCAAGCTGCTTCACAACCCTCCACACCCAGAGGAACCTGCTCCCACCCAGTCCAGGCCTGCTCCTCCACCCCAGATGATGTCCCTCCCATTCCAAGGCTTCCCACAGGCCCTCACCTACCAGGGCTATGGCTACCAGGAGGTTCAGCAGCAGAGGCAGCAGCCCTTCCCAGTCCAGGCACAGAGTCATCGGGCAACACCGTTGCCACCTGTTTCACTGATGCCACCAATGCCACCCACGACAATGATGCCACCGACAACAGCGATGCCACCCACAACAATGATGCCACCCATGCCAGTCCTCACCCAGCTGCAGACCAGTCCTCAACCAGCTGCAGCCCCACTACACTAATCCTTCCTCCACCCCACAGCCAAGCCCGGCCTCAGTACATCTCTCATCAGTACTGGGGCTGACACCCCATGGCATGGAGGAAGCACCTCTCAGCATCACGGGGCTGAGCCAGCTGTCCGAGAGCTTTCTCAACACACCGTCCCCTGTTGTCCTCTCGAGGCCAGGCACTCCAGCACCACCCACCACCAAAGCACCTGGACCCTTCACCCCTGAGACTGGGCACACCTCCGAGTGACCAAGAAGAGTGCCAGAGACCGGGTAGCTGGCTACCTGTGGACTTTATTTGGACACTTGACTTGGGTCATTTTTTTTTTTACAGCTTCTTGTTCAATAAAGTTTATCTTTGATTCACACACTTGCTTCATTTGTTTTTTTTTTAAAAAAGTCTTGGTGGAAACTTTTAGAATTAGCTTAAGCCTTTGCATGCTTGTGGGATGGGTTAAGATAGCAGTGGGGTGGGCAGGGATACCTGTGGAATGAGCAGGGATACCTTTGGGATGGCTAATACCTGTGGGATAGATAAACCTCCAGTGCAAGCATAGTGGGACTGTATGGTCCACCCTCCCAGGTGCCACACCTATAGCCCTTTATTATCAATAATAATGTAATCAATCATCCACACATGTCAACATAAACACAACTCTTTATTAAACGCCCTGTTTATTGTAGGCCCACCCAACATACATGGCCCAATCTCATCCGTGTGATGAGACAGGCTGAAGGAAGCACCCATTAAGCATCTACCATCCTGTCTTGCCACTCCACCACTCCAGCTGGGGAGTTGCACCAGTGTTTCAGGAGGTTGCGCTGCTTCTTGCCTTCACGTGAGGCTCTGTTGGGGCCTTGCACATCCAGAGTGTCTATCATATTTCGCCCTTGCCTCCATTCACCAGGCTCCATGTCCCCATTGCCTTGTTCACGGTCCACGAGCCTGTTTTGCAAGACTGGGCAGTGGGTGCGCATGAGATTGTGCAGGATGCAGCAAGCTTCCACGATTCTCCTCACAGTCTCTGGGCAATGCTGCATGGTGGTGAGAAGTACCTGGAACCTGTTGGCCAGGATGCCAAAGGCGTTCTCCACCACCCGCCTTGCCCTGGACAGCCTGTAGTTGAAGATCCTCTCTTCACGGGTCAGGAGTCTGGAAGTGTATGGCTTCATGAGGTAGGTTCTGAGGGAGAAGGCGTCATCCCCCATGATGAAGTAGGGCACATCTTGCATGTCGTTGGGCAGGGGGTCTGGATCTGGGAAGCCCACGATGAGGTTGCCTTCCAGCCCCACCTTGAGGTGACTGACGTTGTATACCTGGGCATCTGAAGATGAGCCGTAGCCTGAAGCAACGATGTACATGAATTTGTAGTCAGCATCGACCATGGCGAAGAGCACGATGCTGAAGAAGCCCTTGGAGTTGAAATAAGTGGACCCCGACTTTGCTGGAGCTTTGCAGGCCACGTGCTTGCCATCGATGGCTCCAACGGTGTGTGGGAAGTTCCACCTCTGATACCACTGCTCTGCAACTTTCTTCCATCCTTCTTCAGTGGAGGGGCACTGGAGGAGCTCCTCCAGGTATTCTTCGATGATGGCCTGCACCACCTCTCTGACCACAATGCTGATGGTGTTGTGTGGCACCCTCCAGCCGTACTGCATGCTATTGTAGGTGGTCCCTGAGGCCAGGTGGCGCAGAGTGAGTGCCACCTTGAGCCGAGGTTCCAGGCTGGGCCAGAAGTTGGTGTTTGCCTTGGTCAACCTGGATGTCAGGCGGTGCACAACTTTGTCAAACATGGCTGGAGGCATCCTCATGAAGTTCTGGAATGCCCGAGTGTCTTCGTTCCTGAGCTCCACCATCAGCTTGTTGTACAGTCCATACTCTGCTCTTCTCCCGATCCATTTTCGTATCCAGACGCTTCTTGGCCGCCTCTTTTTCTTCATATAGTAGAGTTCACAGAGCCTGTAGATGGCTTCGTACTGTTGCAGAAGGATGGTGGCTGCCAAAAGGACTGTGGTACGATCCATGGTGGACATGACTGGATGCTGTGGAAGAGGAAGAGTCAGATGAAGGCTGCAGAGGTCTGCACAGCTTGGCTGCTGTTCTGAAAGTGAGATGCAGACGAGTTGCTCCCCCTTTTTATAGGCAGTATAGGTGTCCCTTTGCATCCTCTAGGCATCCTCTAGGCATCCTCTAGACATCCTTAATATCCGAGATAGGTCCCCTCTGTGAACATTTTTTCCGCTTTGAACGCTTTGTTTCCATGCTGCATCCGTTCTGCATCCATTGTGCATCTGTTCTGCGTCTGTCCCACTTCCTCCCTGCGTCCGGGCGGATGCGAGTTCCGCGGATGCGCAGTGGATGCCAAGTGGATATAGCGGATGCATAACGGATGCATAACGGATGCGTAGCGGATGCGTAGCAGATGCAGAATGGACGAACTGGATACATTTTCCACGCAAAAGTTTTAGGCAGCCCAAAACTTTTGGAGCGGATGAAACGTCAATAAACGGATGCTGGACAGATAGAGAGGAAGCAAAACGGAGGCAGTGAGTACATCGCGTTTTTGAACGGATGGCAAGGTTTTTTGTCCGTTTTACATCCTCTTTGCATCCCTTGGTTCAGTGTGACATGGGCTTTACTATCTTATTAATGGCCTTTGGTCATAATGTATATTCCTGAATTAATTTTCCTAATGCATTGGTTGTTTTAATTACTTGTTTGTTTGGTTTATCTATTGAGTCTCTTACAATTTTTAAAATTATTATTGGTGTTTAATATTTCAATTGTCTGGAGTAAAAATACATTATTAAATAGCAAATGTGTCATACTTCTGCCTTATTTTCCCTAATATTAATTCCTTTTATCCTTCTATGTGGCAAAATAACAATTTTATTTTGCATTTATTTATGTCATGTGTCAACAATTTTGGTTTTTAAAAACCATAATATATTAATTTTCTTAACTGTACATTTCTATTTACAGCAAAAGTTTTTGTTTTGGCAACATTTCGGCAGAATCTCATCTGCCATCATCAGGCTTCTGTATTGAGTTCGTCTGTGAGTCAGGCTATCACAGCCGTTAGTTTTAAATTTGAGGCTGGCCTACTGTTGTGCCAGGATGGTTTTTTCTACATCCTGATTGGTTGGAAGTCTTGGTCTGTGTTTATTGGTCTTGGAGTTTGTTTGATTGATGTTTCTGGTTTCTTCTGTCTGTTTTGTGGCTTTGATTGGCTGGCAACATTGTGTTCCTGTATTGGAGGCTATCAGTGCAGCTTGGCTTCGTGTGAAAGGACGGCTGTTATTCATAAGCAAGCTAGGTTTCATCTGGGTGCCTGGTTGGGGTGTGTTTGAGCTGGAGGTATCAGAGGGAGTCTGTTTGTGTCCAGGTGTTTGCCTGGCTTGAGGTGTGGAGATCTTTCTATTTGACAGTGCAGGCTTCCAAATGATTGACAGTCTGGTGGAATAATCTCTTCTATTCATGCTTTCAGGTCTTTTTTCAATCTCTATGGCTTCTTTGATGAGTCTATGGCTGGGGTTTTCTATAGTGGCTAGGGATTTGGTGCCATTGAAGTTGATGTTGTGACCTGTGGTTTTTATGTGTTGGACTAGTGAGAAGGTGTGTTCCAGCTTTTTTACTGCATTTTTGTGTTCATACAGGCGGGTACTTATTCTTCTATTGATCTGTCCAATGTATGTGGCCGGGCATGATGCACAGGGAACTTCGTATATGCCTTGGTTTTCCAGGTCAATTTTGTCTTTGGAGTTTCTAAGGATGGCTGCTATTTTTTTGTCTCTTTTGAAGGCAGTCTTGATGTGATGTCTGTGTAGTATCTTACTGATTTTGTCTCTAGTACCTCTTATGTAGGGCAGGACAGCTGTTCCATAAGTCTGTTGATCTTCTAGGTCTCTATTCTGTCTTAGTGTGTTTTTGTGGATCAAGTTGGTGATTTTGTTTTTGTGGAAGCCGTTGGCCGTCAGTACTTATGTCAGGGTGCATAGTTCAGTCTTTATATGTGTCTTGTCTGCCAGGCATTTGGTTCTGGCGATTAGTGTTTTTGCTACGGAATTTATCTGTGCTGGGTGGTGGTGGGATTGGGCATTGAGGTAGCGGTTGGTGTGTGTTTTCTTCTGATATACAGTGTGTCCTAGTGTGCCATCTGTTCTTTTGTAGATTAGTACATCTAGGAATGGTAGTTGTTTGTTTATTTCCGTTTCCATGGTGAACTTGATTTTGGGGTTGTTAGGGATAACATTGTTCACCCTAACTGGTTTAGGTGAAATAATAACTATGAATCATAGTTAGTGTATGTTAGAGTGTATGCAGCTTTAACTGTGAAATAGCAATTAAAGGAGTGGTTATAAAAACGATATAAAAGTAGCAAGACTACAGCTTGCTCACTCTCTCTGGCTTTGATGATCCCTGATTACTGCTTGGAATCAAAACTGCATAGCTCGAACGGGAGAGACAACAAAGGACTGATCTGTAAGTGAACTGACATAGGATATTCTACATGGACTTTGCTAACTGAACACCCCTGAATGGACTGACTACATGGTAAATGAATATTGGACTGTTATTTGACTATGCCATAAACTTATAATGGAATAAAATATATTCTTGATAGCACAAGCGTATCTGTTATTTTTACTGTATGTTAATAAACATACAAGCTTAGCTCACTTATTTATCTGTGTGCCTATCTGACTAACGCTGCACATTCTGTTTAGCTTGTCTACCTAACCCTGGTTGGGGAACCCAGGCTTAACACTGGTTATGGGCCCAGAAGGCTGCAAAGTCAGTTTAACTAGGTTAAACAGATTTATGTAAAAAGTGAGAGTTTGTATTGTAAAACATTACAGTAAACAGACAGCTGTGTTTTATTAATTATATTTTTATATCCATATAAGAAAACATGGCACAAGTCAATCTACAACGTTTGTCCCTTATATCCAAGCTGGATGGAACAAACTATGTATCATGGTCTACAAAATGTAGTCTACTTCTACAAAGAGAAGGTCTGTGGAACATAATTGAAAATCCACCAAACATAGAAGAATGGGATCCAGAGAATGAGGAAGACAGGCTAAAGATAGAAGAATTTAAGCATAAAAATCAACAAGCCATTTGCATAATTGCGTTAACCTTAACTGATCGACAGCTTGTTTATATCCATGGAGAGAAAACGGCTTTTGGGTGTTGGCAGAAGCTGAAGAGAATTTATGTTCGAGATAATATTGGTGCTCACATAAATCTAACACGGAAGCTTTTCAGGACGCATCTCAAAACAAATGGTGATATGCAGAGTCATTTAAAAACTATGCAAAGCATTTTCCAAGAATTGCACGAGAAAGAACTTATTTTCTCTGAACAACATCAAGTTTATATAATTCTATCTTCCCTTGATGAAAGTTATGATAACTACGTAACTTCACTTGAAATTTTGCCAAAGGAAAGTTTAACTTTAACTGATATAACTGGCAGATTGATCGAAGAGGCCAGAAGAAGGCATGAAAGAGATGAATTAAGGAGGGAGCAACCTCAAAAAGAAGATAATGAATCTCCTACTGCATACGCAATTAAAAAGTGTTTTAATTGTGGAGGAAGAGGACATTTGGCAAGATTATGTAAAAAGGCAAAGCGCCAGAACGCTGGCCAGAATACTAAAAATCATCAAAAGATAAATAAACATTTAGAGTTAGCCATGTATACTAACGGAGCTGTAAAAAATAATTTATGGGTGGTTGACAGTGGGGCATCCCATTGTATAACAAATGATAACAAAAATTTTATAAAAATGTCCCAGAGTACACAACAGATATCGTTAGCCAATGGCTGGAAACTGAAAGCTAAAGGTGAAGGTATAGCATATTGTTCTTTTATAAAAGAGAATGTAAAAATGTTATATGTACCACAACTTAAGTTTAATTTAATTTCAGTTAGAATTTTGGTTAAACTAGGATATGTAGTTACATTTAGGGGAGATAACTGCATACTTGAAAAAGAAGATAAGAGAATTACTGCATCTTTAAGAGATGGATTATATGTGTTAAATGATGATGGTTTAAAGGTGGCTAACACAATTTATGAAAATAAGTAAACCCCATGACGAATGTATTCACTTGTTACATCGAAGGCTAGGGCATTTAAATTTTAAAATGCTTAAGAAAACTGTTGAATTGTCTAAGGGAATAAGTTTGAAATCTTGTAATAAGTGTTTGCAATGTAATGCATGTAATCAAAGTAAGAGCAGGGTTACACCGGCTAATAGAGTTGATGGATTTACTACTAAAGAGCCTTTAGAAATAGTATTTGCTGATTTAATAGGTCCGAAAAAACCAAGTGTAGGAGGAGCTCGCTACATACTAAGTATAATGGACCATTATTCTAGATATGGGTTTTGCTATTTAATGAAGAGCAAAACTGAAACATATCAAAATCTATTTAATTGGTTAAAATTCTCAGAAAGAAAAACTAAAAAGAAATTAGTAACTCTCATCACAGATAATGGTACAGAATTTACAAATAATAAATTTAAAAACAGACTTAGAATGTTAGGTATTCAACATAAAATGTCTGCACCATATAGGCCACAACATAATGCCTTTATAGAGAGAAGAGGCCAAACATTACAATCAATGGCACAAAATATGATGTCTGATTCAGGATTACCTGACAATTTATGGGGAGAAGCAATAATGTGTGGTAATCATATATTAAATAATGTTGTTAATTCAACAACAGGTGAATTACCATTCACACTGTGGCATGGTACAAGACCTGATTTAAGTTACATGCACACATTTGGAGCACCAGCATGGGTGCATATCCCTACACAACTTAGATACAAAGGACAGCATAGAGCTAAAAGTTTGATTTTTGTAGGTTATACATCTAATCATAGATCTTATAGATTCTGGGAACCAGGTACATCTAGAGTTTACACCAGTGCTAGTGCAAAATTCCTAGAACATGTAGGATGGAATAGATTAGAGCAAGATTTAAATAATGAAGTAATTATTGAACCCTACAAAAGGCAGAAAGATCAGATTAGCTATAAGAAGAGTCCAATTAAAGAAGAAGTCCACGAAGAGCAAATAGGACCAGAACAAGAGGAAATAGTTGATCAGGAAGAGTTACATAATCAAGAACAATTAATAAATGAAAGTCCACCTGTAAGTCCTATAATACCTAGACGTACTACACAAGTAACTAGACCACCTGATAGGTATCAAGCAAGTATAGTTTGCCAAGTAACTAAAGTTCCAACTAGTGTAGATGAACTTAGGATGTATCCTGCTAAGGATCAGGAGAATTGGCAAAAGGCAATGGAAAAAGAACTAAATTCATTCAAGGTAATGAAAGTGTATGAAGATGCCAAATTACCTCCAGGAGAAAAATCCATTGGGTGCAAATGGATATTTAAAGTAAAAACTGGAAATGATGGGACTGTTACCCATAAAGCTAGGTTAGTAGCTCAAGGATTTAATCAAACTGCATCTGATTACGATGAAGTTTTTGCGCCAAGCCTTAAAGCTACATCTTTAAGAGCAGCATTAGTGTGGGCAGCTAAGAAAAACTATATCATTAACCATTTAGATGTAGAAATTGCTTATCTACATGCACCATTGCAGCACACTATATATTTAAGAAAACCAATTGGCATAAATGAAAATAAAGTAAATAATAATGATTGTTGGAAACTCAAAAAGAGTCTTTACGGGTTGAAACAATCTGGGTTTGAGTGGAACCAATATATTGTGAAAGAGTTAAACAATATAGGTTTTAAATCTGGTTTAGCAGATCCGTGTGTGTTTAAAAGAGAAAATAATGGAACGGTATCATTATTATTATTATTTACTGATGATATTGCTTTAATAACTAAGACTAATAATGAAGCTAATGAGATTATATCATTATTAGCCAAAAAGATAAAAATAAAGCATTTAGGTGAAATTAAAAGGTATCTAGGATTGACAATAAATAAAACAAATAATGGTTTTAAGATATCTCAAGAAGATAAAATTTGCCAATTAATTAAAACTTATAAGATGGAACTTTGTAAACCAGCAAAGACTCCAATGAGCCAAGAAGTTTGCCAAACTAATGATCAAAGTCCCAAATTTGATAAGTCCATATATCAATCTTTGATTGGTAGCTTATCATATATAAGCAATTGGTCAAGGCCAGATACAGCTTATAGTGTAAATCAGCTGGCACGTTTTAATTCAGATCCAAAAGAATGTCATTGGAAATCCTTAAAAAGAATATTGAGATATCTTAAGGGAACAATAAACCATGCATTATATATAGAACCAAAGGGTGATTTGAGTCTTAGTGCTTATGCAGATGCAAGTTTTGCAACTGATATAAACACTAGAAAATCAACATCTGGTATGGCTATATTATTTGGTAAGACACTAATAGGGTGGAGGTCAATCAGACAACAGCATATTAGCTTATCCACGATGGAAGCTGAATTTTCATGTCTGTCATTATTATGCACTGATTTGTTTTTCTACAAACAGTTGTTGTTGGACATGGGTATAACTGTAAAAGATTCCATTATGGTATATGAGGATAACCAAGCAGCTATAAAGTTAGCTACTAGTATTGCTGTAAAAACTAGATCAAAACATACTGACTTAAGATATTTGAATGTAAGAGAATCAGTGAAGAATGAACTGATAAAATTGGAATACTGCATGTCAGAAGAAAACATTGCAGACCAATTTACAAAAGCTCAAGGAGCAACTAAGTTTAAAGAGAGTTGCGAAAAATATTTTCTAAAGATGTAAATGATTCATAGTTATTTTGTAACCTAAAAGGGGAGAATGTTAGGGATAACATTGTTCACCCTAACTGGTTTAGGTGAAATAATA
>BLBF01014383.1:0-18741 GCA_015471245.1 Laticauda colubrina
TATATATATATATATATATATATATATATATATATATATATATATGCGCTGTTCAGCTTCCTTCAGGTATTATCCCACGTCATTGTAGTGCTTTTAAAGTTGTAGCAACATTTCAGCAGAATCTCATCTGCCATCATCAGGCTTCTGTATTCTGTATTCTTTAAAAGCACTACAATGACGTGGGATAATACCCGAAGGAAGCTGAACTGCATTCATGTAAGTACCAACTGGTGGGCTGTGGCCCACTGGTGAGCCGCTAGAAAATTTTGGTGGTCCGCAGAGAAATGTCACCCTCAGAGCACCCCAAAGCAATTAATCCAGGCTGCGCTGGTACACAAGGCTATGCCACCCACAGGGCCCTCTCTCCCCGCCCACTCACTCCTTACCTGGCAACCTTGCCTGCTAAGTTGCTATTTTTCCTTGTTTCCCCCCGACCATCAGCTGTTCTGCTGTGCCAGATTTAGATTTGCTAGAAAGCAGGAAATCGTTGCATTTCTTGCTTTCCAGCTAATCTTTAGATTTTAGGCTCTGCTTTTAAGCACAGCTGAATCTCCCTTAGGATTGAAGTTTCTATTATTCAGTGCAGGTAGCCAATGGAAGAAAGATAGATCTCTGAATGATTCTGTGAGCAACTCAATCTGCCTGTCTGCTTTGCCTGATTTTGGGTAAATGTTGCTTTTTTTTTTTTTTAATAAAAAATTCAATATTTACATACATGGTGTATTGGAGTTAATTTTGTGAGTTTGCTTACTAGCAAATGTTATGGGTTCACTTGCAAGCAAATTTTATGTGACCGACTCAGATAGCCGATGGCAGAAACACAGATCTCTTAAGTGATTCTGTGAGCAACTCAATCTGCCTGCCTGCTTTGCTTGATTTTGGGTAAAAGTTGCTCTTTTTTATAAATAATTCAATATTTACATATATGGTGTCTTGTGAGTTAATTTTATGAGCTTGCTTGCTAGCAAATGTTACGAGTTTGTTTGCAAGCAAATTTTATGTGACAGACTCACATAGCCGATGGCAGAAACACAGATCTCTTAAGTGAATCTGTGAGCAACTCAATCTGCCTGCCTGCTTTGGGTAAAATTTTCTCGTTTTTTTTTTTTTTATAAAAATTCAATATTTATATATTTATAATATTTAAAAACAAGCCATGCCCAGCCAGTAACATGACCAAGCCACACCCACAGAACCAGTTAGTGGTTCTGGGAATTTAAAATTATGAGTTTGGTGGTCTCTGAGGTCCAAGAGGTTGGCAACCCCTGTTCTGCACCACACTTTTACTTTAAAACCTAAGCACTATATAGCCCTAAAAATAATATCATAATTTCACTGAATACAAAATAATTCTAGATATTTACAGAAAATTTATTGCCCCAAGAAAAGACTGCAGAGCAACATACTCCCACATTCAAATTCATACAAACAAAACTAGTCACAAAGTCATGATTTCAGGATACTTACATATTAACAAATAGGTTTCCTATGGGTAGAAAGCCTTCAAAAATCTGAGGATATGCTGTTTCAAATGTCACTGGCATCTAATTGGAGATAACCAATAAAGAGTAACTAATGAAATATGTAATTTTTTCATTCAGTTCCTCTGATAATATAAAATGCATGTATAGCAAGATATCTACAGTGGTGTATTACAGTCCAGATTTTCACATGACTGTGTACACCTACAATAAGCCTAAGTACTATACATTTAATTCTAGAACAGTATAATTTTACAATAACCAACTGCCATAGCTAGTGGTATAATCCATCTTCAGAAGATGTAGGACTAGAGTGTGATAATATTTCTAGTAAATTATGACACAAATCTTCACCTCGTCAAGAGGAATTAAAAATGTCACCACATTGTCTAGATTTTTCATTTATATGATACCTAGATACCTGGTACCATTATGTATTTACTACCACCTCTATAACACCACTAATGACTCATGCAGTTTTTTTTTTCAGTTTAATGCCATGTGTAAAAGATTACAACAATGGATTTAAAACCGTTTTAAAGAAATCCTTGGCTTCCTGTGATGTTTAAACCCAGATAAATCTATCATTACTCCAGCACAGCATGTGAAACTATTTCATGTTGAATAATCCAATGCAGTGCTTTAGCTCTATCTCATTTACTACTTAAAAAGAACAAGCAGGCAGAGACAAGATACAGAGAACCACATTTATCTTGGATAACTAAGCCAGGCAAAACTGTATTCCCTGCTTCCAAATACAATATATTATTTTATTTGCTGTCCATCTTGTGACTTAGAAGACTAAATGTGAAGCATAGTTGCTCAAATTAATGTTTTGCCAATCTCCACTCATTGCCAGAAAAGCAGCCATTACAGGTAATCCCCTGGATATGAGTGTTCCTTCAGTGACTTTTCACCAGAACAAATGTATTCAGGAAGGGTACTGACATTAGAAATTCAAAACTGTGATCAAAAACAGGTTTCTGTAGCCATGCGACTTTGATGCAGTCACTGCTATACCAGCTGACATTTTTAACTCGCATTTGGTCTTATGAGGAAATTTCCTGAAGCCAGCAGGTTTTGTGGGTTTTTTTTGTCCTGGTCAATGGCCAAGCAAGATCCATGTCTTTGCAGCCAGCCCAGCCCCGATTCCCTCCCCCTGCCCCAAGCCTGGCTTGAGAACTAGAATTCTAAAATTGCTCCTGTAAGTATTTTAAAATATTCTTTTTTCATTACTGTGTAGAACATTACTGTTTATAAGCACTTTGGGAACTGCTCTGCTTTTTTTTAAGTATTGTGCTATACTTTGCAAACTACAGTATTGTGTTTGTAAGTACAAAGATAGTTTGTTTGCATTTGCTTTAAAATTGCTTGTAGAAATGTTAGTTAGCATCTACACAAAACAGTCTATAATGTTGTGTGTTGTATCTCTTCTCTAAACTGCTGATTTTCAAATTTGCAAGCTATTTATATTGGTTTTTGGATTTTGCTCGGAGAGGTTTGTGCTATTCAGGAGTTATTTTTAAATCTAAATTGTCTCCAGAAGTTATGGGTGGCCCATCACTGGAGGCTTTTAAGAAGAGACTGGATAAGTATTTATTGGAAATACTCCTGTGGGAGCAGTGGGTTTGACTAGATGACCTCAAGGTCCCTTCCATCTCTGTTACTATTACAAGCCAAGAGTTCTGTAAAACTCCTCCTGAGTGGCTGACTAGAGACTGTTAAGCTAAGTGGCAGGTGGTTTTTTTTAAAAGCAACTGCAATGGAGAATTCTGTAAATTATCATCTCACCCTCCTCTGGGCAGCTGTTGCTTGTGCAGAGGTTGAGGGTTTTTTTGTAAACTTAAAATGGAGCTGCTTGGAGGCAATTTAGTTCTTCCTTAGTCTGTACCAGAAACAGCTGACTGGTGGAGGTGGAAACAGCTGATTGGCAGTGGGCTGGAAATAAGACAGGTCTTCATTTATTAAACAAGGCATTTGATTCAATTAATGAATTTGATTTTAAAAATTTGTACAATTGGTCTGATTCATTTGAGGGATTTTTTGACTTAATAACCTAATGGGCAGGCTCCATTAGGTTTGTACCTTGAGGACTACCTGTAATTTATTGCAACAAACAAAAATCATGGTAGTAACATAAAAACCAAAAACTTTGTTTACTATCTGTCTTAAGACAATAAAACATACAATAAATCTTTTAATCTTTAAAGGCAAAGCAAAACAATATGGGGAATTACTAAGGTTCCATCTCATTCTACTTTCAATGCATTTTGTCCATGACTTATATTCTTACCGTGTAAAAATGTTCCACACGGATCCCATACATACTTTGTAAAACTCTCATGAAAATCATACGCAATATTTCAGGCTAAAAAGAGAAGTACAATTTAATAAAATGAACAAATAACATATGCATTTTATTTTACTTAGAACCTATTTCATTTGCTTACCACCAGAATGAGAACTCTGAAAACTTGAAGAAAAGGTCAAGTCAAGAACTTAAAATACATTATTACATATTTTGACATCATTCCTGGTTATAAAATTAACCCTATGGTCAAATAAAAATATTACTAAATCTTCAAGTCTAATCGTGCAGCTGATGAAAAAAAACTTGTGTAAATATCTGTTAGTATTGAGTTAGACAAGTGGAAGGTATTGTAACAAGGTAGACCACGTCAATGTTATGGGGCAAAAGAAAAAAGAAAAGTGTAACCCATGTTCAATACCTGCTGCAAAATAAATAAATAAATATATATATATATATATATATATATATATATATATATATATATATATATATATATATATATATATATATATATATAAAGTTGTAGCAACGTTTCAGCAGAATCTCATCTGCCATCCTCAGGTTTCTGTATAGAGTTAGTTCCTGGTTTCAAATTTGAGGCTGGTCCATTCCGATTGGCTGGGAGCCTGGATCTGTGTTCATTAGACTTGGAGTTTGATTGATTGGTGTTTCTGGTTTCTTCTGTCTGTTTTGTTTCCTTCGGGTATTATCCCACGTCATTGTAGTTCTGTTAAAGTTGTAGCAACGTTTCAGCAGAATCTCATCTGCCATCCTCAGGCTTCTGTATAGAGTTAGTTCCTGGTTTCAAATTTGAGGCTGGTCCATTCTGATTGGCTGGGAGCCTGGATCTGTGTTCATTGGACTTGGAGTTTGATTGATTGGTGTTTCTGGTTTCTTCTGTCTGTTTTGAGATGATTCCACCAGACTGTCAATCATTTGGAAGCCTGCACTCTCAAATAGAAAGATCTCCATGCCACAAGCCAGGCAAACACCTGGGCAAAAACAGACTCCCTCTATAGCTCCAACCCAAACACCCCCCCACCAGGCACCCAGGCACTTGCTAATGAATAGCAGCTTGCTAATGAAGAGCAGCCGTCCCTTCACACGGAGCCAAGCTGCACTGAAAGCCTCCAACACAAGAACAGAGTGTTGCTAGCCAATCAAAGCCACAAAACAGACAGAAGAAACCAGAAACACCAATCAATCAAACTCCAAGTCCAATGAACACAGATCCCGGCTCCCAGCCAATCAGAATGGACCAGCCTCAAATTTGAAACCAGGAACTAACTCTATACAGAAGCCTGAGGATGGCAGATGAGATCCTGCTGAAACGTTGCTACAACTTTAACAGAACTACAATGACGTGGGATAATACCCGAAGGAAGCTAAACAGCATATATATATATTTGTTTATATGTCTGTTTCTTTTTCAGTGTTTTAAATATATGAAACTTAAATAAACCTTATTTAAAAAAATATGTTAATACATATTTTGACATCATTCCTGATTATAAAATTAACCCTATGTTCAAATAAAAATATTACTAAATCTTCAAGTCTAATCATGCAGCTGATGAAAAAAAACTTAAACTTTTACAGCAAGTGTAAATTTAAAATTCCACAAAAGTGATTTTAACAGACTGGAATATGCTTTCATTTAAGAGGCTGAAAACTACATGTCTCTCAAGTCAACTTCAGGCATAATATTTACAATGTAAGACAGTTCTGAAAAGATCCAGGTTCAAAGACATCCCTCCTTATTGCAAACACAATAAGTGACTTAAGGCCAGTCAACTCTTAGTCCAATCTATTTCACAGGATTATTGTTGTGAGAAATGCCATTTTAACACAAGGAAGAAATGAGAATTGTGGCAACACTGAAAGTTCTAAAGGTTCAACTATTCAAGATAAAAAGGACATGTTCTAAATAATTGGTGATTGCCCACTTCAAGTCACTGAGTAATTGTTTTGTATAAATAGAAAATTAATTAGAAGAAAATAATTATTTTTTAATATTCATCCAGGCAGGTTCCAAAGAGTGGACTCACTGGGTGAAAGAACAGGAAGAGCAAAAAGGCGTTTGCCAGTGAAGTTTGGTAAGTTTGGTAAATGAACTGGCAATCAGACACAAGAAATATAGAATTCTGTAATAAAAACTGAGGAAGTTTTCAAGCCTGTGGCAAAAACAGGTTTTGATTGTCCAAAAGGAAAGACATTGCAAAAAAAAAAAAAAAAGGTAAAACAATAGATTCACAGAGAGCAAAGTGAATGACAAAGGATAACTGACATTGAATCCAGTAGCCTAAACCTCCCTTTTCATCTCATATAATCATAACTCATATTAAGCTTAATGTCTGATGGCTAGACTGCTAACTGATGAATAATGGAGTTCTCTGGCAGTGTCCTCCACCGCAGGGAGACAGGATCTATTAGACTGGTCCACCCCAGGCAATTGATGCACACCTTTGGGCTTCAGAAGGAGCTTGGGATTGTCTCTGAGGATACGCTGCTCATCCGGCTGAGGCTCAAAGAATGAGAGGGTTGCAGAATATTTTGATGGGATCACACCCAAATGGCCTTCCCTAACTCAGGAATTCCTAGAATTCTTCCTGATTTATAGAATAGTTGAGGGAGATGAAACAGGTAAAGAAGAGTCTGAAGTGCTGGAAATGATCCAGTTCAAATCTTTCTGAACATGAGTTAGAGCCTCTATTAAGGGCTATGTTGTGGTGATAAGCTGAATTTATTAAACTCAATGGATATCCAAAGATATGCCCTTTTTCCTTGTGATCAAAAGGCTTCTGATTCTTTAAATCCACTGACAACTACCGCTTTTGATTGATCCATGTGAAAATAAAAGGATAATTGTCAGTGAACCCAAGTTTCCCAGTGATTCTATAGAAATATGTGACGTATGGGAAGAACTAGGAACTGAAAGTCTTAATGCAGGAGGGAAATACGATTTAATAGTCACTGAAATTTGGTAAGACGAACATGCAAGGGTGTAATAAATAGGCTAGACATAAAGGAGCAGTGGTGCTATATGTGAAATACAAGCCCACTTGTTTAAAGATCCAGGAATCTTAGCACAAAGGTTCGATCAAGAGCATTTGGATAAGAAATTAAAAAATGCTATTATTAGGGTGGAGTGAATTACAGAATAGTAAACCAAGATGATTTCTAGATACAGATCTATTTCCTCTTAAATTAAATTGTAGAACCTTCTTGGCAAGACATGATTAATGAGACTTCATTAATATCTGTTAAGGTATCTGTTGAATCTCAAAAAATTCAGTAGTCTTTCTAGTGTTTCGTTTATCCAGAAGATTGAAGAAACAAGACCAACAGGGCCAGTGTTTTTCTCTCATCCAACGCAGCAGGCAATGGCAAGCATCTTCCAAGAAACTTGCCAATAAAACTTCAGGGTTTTAGTTTTCAGTTGCCAGGAGTAAAAAACTGACTTGGAAACACCCAAAAAAATTAAAGCATACATGGGATGTATGTACTATACTTTTGAACTCCAATTTCACTGAATGTTAAAAACTCTTACCTTCACATTTGGAAATAAATCACTTTTTGAAAATGTTTTAGCCTCATTTCCGCTCAATAAACAGTTGCGAATGTGTACCACAATGTCATTGTCACTGTATCTTGGAAAAGTACAACTATCCATCCTGCAAAAAATAAAAATATTATGTAAATGTAAAGATTGCATAAACAAACAAATCCTTGTATGGAGCAGCACTTGGCCAATCTTGCTTGAAAGACAAAAAGGACACATACAAAAATGGAAAGAGAGACACATAACTAAGGCAGAGTATTAGCCAGAATCTGCAAAGATGAAGTCAGGAAAGCATAGGCTCAGAATGAACAAAGACTTGCAACAAAAGTGAAAGAGAATTTTTAAAAAAGTTTCTTTCAATATATGAATAACATGAAAAAAGTCAAGGAAACAGTCGGTCCACTTAAGAGAAGATGGCAAGAAAATAACAGGCAGCAGAGCAGAGAGAAAGTAGAACTGCTTCAGTTCATTCTTTGCATCAGTCTTCACACAAAACGAAACTATAGCCCAGCCTACCAAAAACCTAACCATAAAAGACAGAAATAAAAATTAAAATAACCAAGAAGATGGTTAGAAAACACCTATCAAATCTTGACAAATATAAATTACCGAGACCTGCCGGAATATGTCCCAGAGTTCTGAAGGAGCTGGAAGATGTTATCTCAGAACAATTGTATCATCTTTCAAAAATCCAGGAACACTGGAGAATTACCTGAGGATTGGAAAAGAGCTAATGTGGTTCCCATCTTTAAAAAAAGAAAAAAAAAAAAAAGACCCTGAACTACAGAAAACCAATCAGCCTGTTCTGATTATGTGTATTGTCTTGGGTCAAAACTAAAGCATGGTTAGGCTTGGTTAATACTTGGTAAAATATAACCTGTGTATATAAGAGCTATAAGACTGGGAAAAAAAGTCCAAAGGTTAGCTTCTATCCTTAAAAAAAATCCCTACACAATCATGATCTGAAGACACCAGAATCAGCATAAAACCACTTCATACCATAAATTATCTCCCAGGATCAAAATAGTACAATCAAGACCTGCTATAATACATAAAGGGCAATCCAAGTAGCCATAACAGAATACATCAAGAAAGCATTTCAATCAAATGTAATGTAGATAAGTCAAGGTATTTCACTGCAGTATACATAGGATATATATATGGCATAGGCTGTAGCAACACAATGAACAAATATGAAGGGGTTATTTAAATGTAGCTCATTTCACTATACAAATAAAGAGTCAAGAGATTTCTCTCAATCTACGGTAATTTATGAACCAAAACAGAGTTAAATTGAAAAATCAGAATTCATGGAACGAGTCAAACTTATATAAATGGTATCTTTTATTGTGCAGTTAGAAACGTTGTGAGTTTTCTTGGAAAAAGATTTTGAAAAGTGTTTTTAAGTCTATTTAAATCTTACTTTGTAAGTTTAAATTAATAAGTAAAAATTACCTTTAATGTTGTTTAGATATCAGCTATTTCCTTTTACAAAGCTGCTAATTGAAGTATTTGATGGTATGAGAATTGAGAATATTATATTAATGCAAGGAAAAAATACTACTTTGAATTAGATGTAATGGCCAGGTAAATTCAAAGCTTTATTTCAAAGATCCTTTTTGAAATATTTTATTCTTTCCCCTTGGCTTTATGATGATTTCATAAAAAATAACTAACCCAGAACACAATAGACTTGGAAAAGCCTGTTTTGAAAAGACATTCCAAGTTTTATTACATTAAAAAAGAAAAATCAACATGCTATTCCTAGCTCTCCAAGACACTACAGATTTGTGAACTAATCGTAGTCCCAGTGCTATATCTCTGTATGCTGTATAACAGAGGTTAATAATCACCAAAGTAGAGAAAATCCTGAAGTTGCCTCAGATAGTTCAGATAGCATTATCATCCCTCAGAATTGAAAGGCTTTTCTTGCCATCCCAGGGAAACAGTAGTACTGAGGCACAGGGGCTGGTTTTTAAAAACTTCAAAACCTCTTGCAGTTCATAGGCCAGACAGAAAGAAACTAGGCTAGGGAATCAGTGGGATGTAGTGGTGAAGCTGGTCTAGAAAGCAGGAGATTGTGACCCTCCCTTGGTCATGAGAGTTGGCTCAGTGATTTTGGGTAATCACTCTATCAAATTCACCTCAGAGTTGTTGTTACAAGGAAAATACTGTAGTAGGCAAGAGTATTAAGTACATTCCCCCCCTTGAATTACATATTAAAAAGTTGATGGGAAACCCCACCTTCAAAAGGTTGTTCCTGTGGAGAAGACAGGAGACGGTACGATTAGTACTATTATACAACTCAACATATATTTTGAGTTTACATAAAAGAGCTACTTCTTCACCTTCCATCATCCTCCAGATGACCCCATCTCTTCCTCTCCCGATGCCAACCTCCACCCACCCCCCAACATTCAGGAGCTCTTCTCATCCCCCTCCCCGGAAGCCGGGGGCTCCTAAGCAAGTTTAGAAAATTACAGCCATCCTCTTCAAGGCATGGGCGCCCATTTGAAGTGTGAAGGCTGTTCTCTGCCCTTTTTGCAAGGCAAGAAAACCTGGCCCTGCCGGAGTTGCTCTTACATGGAGGCAGCGTCTCTTTCCCGCAGATAGCTACGTTCCTGAAAACACAGACGACGGTCGAACGGAGGGGGGGAAACTTTTAATAATCTCCCATTACCATCGCAAACGGAATGCACCGTTCAAATTTGGCGGGAGCTCCACCCCCTCCTGTAACGTTGCATTGCGTCACGGCGAAAAGGCAAGTGTCGTCTTTGTCTCGGGTTTCGGCCGTTTCGTTGGTCCGTAAAGACTTTGTATTACCGGGGAACGTGGAAGGAGTAGGAAATCTCCTTTTCTGCTCTATTTTTTTCTTAATATGGACAGACTGCTTTTCTTGGAGAGCGGAGCAAGGCTGGTATAGACGACTTCCACCCAGCTATATAACGCAAGAGGGAAATCGGCATATTAACTTCCTAAAGGCGATTGCTGAGCTTCAAAAATGGAGATCTGTAAAGCCCGCCCTCCCCAAAGTAAATCATCTGCTTCCTGCTTTGAGTTAGCAGCTTGATGGATCCCAGTGCCACCACTTTATATACCTCTCCTCGTGTCTTCCATTTCCCCCTGATGTTTTGAAAAAGGTGGGGCTCTCACAATCTGTGGTGTTGCCTTTCTGGAGATTAAAAAGGGATAAATAAAAACGAATATACTTAAAAGAATATTAGCCCCTCTTTCTTACGTTGTACCGGCAGATCACCAGATCTTTCAGCCTATCTTTTCATCCTTGGGGGGTAGATCAGCCTTGTCAGAGATTAAAAAAACTAAAGCTTATTAAGAAAGAAAAGCAAAAGCAGCAGGAAAAAAACTCTTACATTTTAAATATCCAAAACGCAAAACCGGAAGAGGCCACAGGATGGTGCTACTCTGCTACAAATAGAGAACCCGAACCCTAACAATGATAGGGTATGGCTTGGATATAACTTGAAATATATATAGTATTGAATATAACTTGAAATGGACTAGACTGCCTTTATTTCTTTGTCAGTAAAATATTGATTCAACACAAAAACAATTTGTCACGAAAGCGATTGCCTGTGGAGGCTTATGGATTAGGGCTGAAAGGTGAAAGCAGTATGCTCTGTCCCAAAGCAGGTTGCCCTGATGGACTGGTTTCACTGGAAAAACATCTGACAAGGAATAGTTTCAAACACATTAACAGATGATTTTGATAAAGAAAAAAAATCTGGAATAGAACCCAAAGTAGGAATTCAGTATCCCGTTTCATATATTACAAAAAGAAATTACAGTAGAACCTTGAACATTCAAGAATATCACAGGTTTGTAGAAAATTTGCACTTATCCTTCTAGAAGAAGGAAATATTCTCGGAAATATTAAAAAGGCAGAATATTATACTTCTCTGGATGAGAAAAGGAGAAACATGCTGTTGGAAAGCACCCCCCACCTTTCTTAATAGCTCCAGAAAGACAGCCATCCTATCTACAAGACAAAAGATGTTTAGCTCCAGGTCACTCAGATCCAAGCCATGAAGCCAGAATAGGAATTGCCCTGTTGAAAGGTGTCAAAATGCCTTTCTTTCGAGGATTCAATTTTCCCGCTGGGAGAGCTCCAGCGCAAGGATACGGACAACTGCTTGAAAGCTGGATCTTTTTATTTTTCAGGAAGGCGAGAAGAGAACAGCGAGAAGTCTGCGTTCCTGAGCAAGCTAGCTTCTTTTGGCAAGTCCCTGGTTTTTTATACCCTTTTCTCCCTTTGTAAGTTGATTTTGTGTGAGTGTTTGCATTTGTGCCTAATGTTTCAAATCCTGTTTGAGTTTATCTTTATTCCCGCCGCAGGGCAAACTCCGCGGGGTGCGGAAGGCAAACTCCGCGGGGTGGCAAGATTGTATTATTGGTTTTCTGTAATCTCTTTTAGCATTAAGATAGTTTTTCATATTGGTTCTGTGGCAATCTCCTGTCTGTCCCTTTTGTAATTTATATTTTGTGTCTTTTGTCTGTTTGTTTTGCTTATTTGGTATGTCCTGTGTTTGTAAGGGTTTTCTGAATTATCTTTTGTTTCCTTTTTTCTATTTGTCTAGTTTTCTTAATTACTGAAGTGTGGGAATAAAACTTTGACTTCAGTGTTGGGTAATGATTAGTCTAAGACCTTATACATACATGTCTGCCTAAGGGTCACTGAGATAAGCAAGGAAATTAAAAACAAACACCAGAAACAATTAAGCAGCTCAGACAATTGTAAACAGTTTTGTGTGCTATATCTAATTATTGTAATCCACAATGTGTATGCTTACTACGTACGAATTTCTCAATAAAAGGGGGCACTAGAATTTGCTCTAGACTCCCATCCCGAGTACACCAGCCTCTGTGTCTCATTCTTTCTTTCCATGGGAGTCCACCACACTCAAGCTTTTGTCCATAGGGATTCTTTAATACTTTTTTATTTGATTCCTTTTCCTATGTAAAGTTTGTTTTCTGGCTGGCCTGATGTTCCCCTTGGGCTTTTCCTGTTTTTGTGACACTACTATTTTCGTGAAGTTCCCTTTCCACAGCCCAAAGCCCCTTCATTACATCACCCACCCAAAGCCCCTTCATTACATCACCCACTCAACCAAGCTTGGGACTCAAGACAGCCTACAAAGTTACCCCTGCATGGCCCCATGGGAGTTTTAACAACCAATCAGGATACATTTCTTGCCACAAGAACAGGAAGCAAGTTCAACGCCCAACCGAGGGTATAAATCTCTCTCCCTCTTTCAACAATGTGGGGTTTTTTTGCCCACGATCTCAATGTGGTCTGTTCACAATTAAACCATTTTTCCATGCAGTCCCCATGTTTCCGGTGTCTGTCTTCCCACTGGAACTGAACCCAGATGGACATTTCTTCCAACAGGTTCAAAAGTAGACTTTTAATAAAACAACAATATTAAAATTCCCATGAAACAATTGTTCTCTTTGTCTCAATTAATTTGATATGCCTGATTCCTGGCAAATTCAAATTTCAAGTTTCCAATTCGAGTTTCCAATTTAGCACAGTATTTCTTGCAGCTCTAGTTCCCAGTTTCTTTCTCTATTTCTCGGTCCAGAGACTCAAACCTTTGTGTGCTTGCAAAGGGGACAGTTTGAATCAGAATGATTAGCTCCATTTCAAACCATTCTCTTTGCAAGCAGACAAAATTTCATCTCCCTCTTGTCTGTTCCCCATAACCGCCCCCCGCTTTCTATTAGCACTGAGTACTAAACAAAGGCTATGTACTAGGGCAACATTTTCATGTCAAAATGCATGCAGTATCAAATATGATGAGTTTTGAAGCAGTCGAATACCGAGGTACTACTGTTTTCTGAATCTCACTCTACCAGCCCACCCGGAGAAAACACCCAATTTTCTTCCGAGGAGGCCTGAACATCATGTCATCTTCAACTAGTGACCAGGAAGATCTGGGATCCATTGGAGGGCAAGATTCTTTGCTGGTACAGAAAGCCCAATCGTTAGCAGAGCTCAATCTGGAAGAGGATCCAGCTGTGAAGCCCAGATGGTCAGTGGAGGTTGGCTGGAAAGATCTGGAGAAGGAACCCCCCCCCCCCCCCCGGCATCACCACCACCCACCGGTGTGGAAAGGAGGAGCCATGGAGAGAGAGGGAAAAGAGAGAACTCTCACTGGATCAAGCCAGGAGACTCCTTAATGAAGCCTTTGAACAACTCCAAACTGCACAAAGGTATGAAGGGGAAAGGGGAGTAGCCCCAGCTAGAAGAAGCAGAGCAGCCCCCTCTCCCATAAATCAACCCAATCCAGCAGCAGCCTGGGGCCCTCAGCGGGAGGTGTACTTCCTAGAAGGCGTAGAGCTCCTAGGCTGCCTCTGTTAGAAATAAAATACCAAATCCCAAAACCTTGGGGTTTTTCCTAGCCCAAGTTTGGAGCTATATGGAAGAATACGGGGAGGATTTTTCCTCAGAAGCAGCCAAAGTGTTACCAAGGCACTGGAGGGAACAGCTGCAGAGTGGATGGTGACCCTGCATAATGATAATGCTCCCCAGTTGATGAATTATAACCTGTTCATGACTGCACTGCGAGCTAGGTTTGAGGACCCATTGGCAGAGCGCAAGGCCCGGATCAGGATGAAGACTATAAGTCAGGGGTGGAGGTCAGTGGCTAACTACACCCAAGAATTTAGAAGCAGGTCATATCCGAGGCTGGTCCCAGGAAGCCCTGATAGAAGCGTTTAAAGATGGATTAAACAAAGATGTGTACCAGAGATGCATTGCTAGAAGAGACCCAAATGACTTGCAGATGTGGTACTTGCTGGCAGAAGAAGTGGAAATTGATTTAACCCGAAGCAGATGGCGGGGAGGTTCTGGGTGGAGCAAGCGTTCCCCCCCACGTCCTCAAGAGGTTCCTAAACCTCAGAGGGGAGGAGTGGTAGCAAGACCCAACCCCTCTCCCTGTTTTCGATGCGGGAAGGAAGGTCACTGGGCTGTGAACTGCAAAGTCAAGCTGGAACCAAAAGGGGCGCCAAAAGAAGGGAAGAAACCTGAAAAATCCCCAGCGAAGCCTCGTGAAGCAGCACTAAAGTTGAAAGAGACAGCAGAGGTCGCCCCTCCCATGGGAGAGGAATCAGAAACCCCGATTACCCCTGAGGAGGGCGATTTCGACTCGGAAGATGACTTCCTGGTAAGTCCAAGCGAGGGCCCTATGACCATTCCGGTGAAGTTGAGGGTACCCAATTCAGGGGTCGAAGGAGAAATGCTTGCCCTATTAGATTCTGGATACACAAGGTGTATAATCAACACGGAAGTAGTGGAGAAAATGGGCTTAAAACTGAAACCTTTAAAGATGCCCATTTCCTTTTGCCAATTAGATGGATCAGTGGCTGGAGGTTGCCCTGCACATTTTATCACGGAACCTATAGAAATGATCACGGGAGAGCATGATGAGACTGTGCTTTATTGTGGTCCCTGGGATGGAGCAACCATTAATACCGGGATTGCCCTGGCTCCGGAAATGGAACCCCAGGTTAATTGGAGAAAGGGGTTGTTGCGCATACGCACCAAGCAGTGACCGGAAAAAGAGGAGAGATCTCAGCCGAAGCTTCAGATTCCGATTGAAATAGCTTCCACAGGTACTGAACCCGTGAAAGGAGAGGAGAAAATTCCAAAAGAGTATTGGGATTTAAAGGAAGTGTTCAGTGAGAAGGCTTGGATGAGCTCCCGCCTCACCGGTCAACAGACTGTGCTACTGAAATTTTGCCTGGGGTGAAGCTCCCCAAAGTTGTACTCAATGACACCATGGGAATTAGAGGAGATAAGATTCTTTACAGATAAAAATCTGGAACGTGGTTTCATCCAACCTGCTAGGCCCCAGGTAGCAGCCCCCGTGTTGTTCCGTGAAAAGAAAGATTGCTCCAAATGCTTGGTGTTGGACTAGAAATTTGAACGCCATTTCCGTGGAAAATGTGTACCCCCTGCCTTTGATGAAGGACATGTTGGCCCACCTAGCCAAGGGGAAGATTTTCACGAAGTTGGATTTGAGAGAAGCATACCACCGAATTCGAATTAAAGAAGGGGATGAGTGGAAGACCACTTTTTATTGCCCGATGGGTTGTTTCCAATTCAACGTTCTTCCTTCTGGTTTACAAGGGGCCCCAGCTGTATTCATGCAGATGATCAATCAGGTGTTACATGAACATTTATAAAGGGGGGTTCTGGTTTATCTTGACATCCTTATCTACACGGAAACTCTGGATGAACATTTGAAACTGGTGCAGTCGGTTCCACAGAAACTGTGTGCCGCTACGTTGTATGCTAAACTATTCAAGTGTGAATTCCATCAAGTGAAAATTGACTATTTGGGACATTGCATTTCATCTGAGGGCATAAAAATGGATCTGGAGAAAGTGCGTGACGTATTGGAATGGGCTCCACCACGTACCAGAAAACAACTTTAAAGCTTCTTGGGATTTGCAAACTTTTACCAGCAATTTATCCTGACTTTTTCTAAGATAGCAATGCCCATCACAAATCTCTTAAAAACAAAAGGGGAGGTGAAGCCAAGGCCGAGCAAGCCGTTGGAGTAGTCCATGGAGTGCCAAGCAGCTTCTGAAAAGCTAAAATGACTGTTTGCTGCAGAACCAGTGCTAAAGCACCCGGACATGGAGGCTCCTTTCATGATCCAAGCCGATGCAAGTGATGTGGCCGTTGGAGCGGTGTTACTTCAAATCAATGAGAAAGGAACCTTACAGCCTTGTACGTATACCTCCCGTAAACTGTCTGAAACCGAGAGAAGGTGGGCCGTCTGGGAAAAAGAAGCTTTTGCAGTTCGTTGGGCCTTACTGATCTGGAGACATATCCTGGAAGGAGCAAAACATCCATTTGAGGTATGAACTGATCATAAAAATTTGGAAGTCTTAAAAACACCTCGGAAACTGTCCCCTAAACAAGTTCGCTGGGCCCAGTATTTCAAGCGGTTCAATTTCTCATTGAAGTTCATTCCAGGGGGGAAGAACTTCATGGCGGATGCTCTCTCTAGACTACCCCAACATAATAGTGTTCGCCAGGAAGTGATAAGTCCAATTGTTTCGACCAAACATCTAGCCGCCCCAGTGATCACCAGAGCCCAAAAGAAGAAACAAGAAGTGGGTTTATTGAATGACCTAACCGAACAACTAAAGGAAGTTTTAAAACTTGATGATTGGTTCCTGGCTCATTCGAATGACTATACAGTTAGAGATGGTTTGGCTTGGGTGGGGACCAAGTTATTTGTGCCACAGGTGCTGAGGGGCCAAATACTACAACAAGCTCATGATTCTAAAGCAGCTGGTCACTTTGGATTTGTGAAAACCTTACACCTGGTTAAGCGGTAATTCTGGTGGCCTACTTTGAAGGACATTGAAGCTTATGTAGCTAGCTGTCCAATTTGTGCTTCGGCAAAGAGACCTGGAAAGCCAGCAGGGTTGTTACAAAATGTAGCTAGACCAACCGCCCCCTGGAAGGAAATCTCTATAGACTTTTATATTAGAACTACCCGAAAGCTGTGGAAACACGGTTATTTGGGTGGTAACCGATTTGTTTTCCAAACAAGTACATTGCATACCTTGTTCCAAGATTCCATCTGCTAAGACGCTGGTTAAACTGTTTATTTCATATATCTATAGGTTACATGGCGTTCTGGAACGCATAATCTCTGACAGAGGGGTCCAATTTACCTCAAATTTTTGGAAAGAGTTCCTGAAGTTGATAGACTCTGCCCAGAGCTTAAGCTCCGCCCACCACCCCCAAACCAATGGGGCCTGTGAGAGGACTAACGCAGTGTTAGAACAATATCTTCGATGTTATATAAATTATCAACAAGATAACTGGTCCGACTTACGACCATTTGCTGAAGTGGCATATAACAACTCCGTACATAGTAGTACTGGATTCACTCCAGTTAAAGTGGCTTCAGGACAAGATTTTGTACCCATTGAACTTCCTCGTGAAAGGCCTAACAT
The DNA here is from genome assembly GCA_015471245.1 of Laticauda colubrina. Taxonomy (NCBI): domain Eukaryota; kingdom Metazoa; phylum Chordata; class Lepidosauria; order Squamata; family Elapidae; genus Laticauda; species Laticauda colubrina. Next base: position 17,354 of record BLBF01014383.1, read on the forward strand.
CCCTTCATTGGATGAATGGATAACTCAACTCCAACTTAATTGGCCAGTAACACGTAAAGCATTAGATGAGGCCCATCAAGCTCATAAGAAATTTGCACACAAGAAAAAATCTTCACAGAAATTATACAAAGTAGGCGACAAAGTTTTCCTGTCCACCAGATACCTGCAAACCACTCAAAAGTCAAAGAAGCTTGGTCCTAAATATGTTGGTCCTTTCATGATTGAACAGATTATAAATCCTGTAACAGTCCAGCTGAACTTATCGAAAACTCTTCGATGAATTCACCCGGTTTTCCATGTTAGTTTGTTAAAACCTGAACATACTATTGATTTAAGACCCATCCAGACTGACCCTCCCATACCAATACTGATTGAAGGTGAACAATATTTTGAAGTTAAAGAAATTCTGGACTCTCGCAAATGGAGGGGTCGGCTCCAGTATCTTGTAGCCTGGAAACATTTCCCTTCTTCACAAGCCGAATGGGTTAAAAAAACCGATGTTAAAGCCCCTAAGTTGATCAAAGCATTTCGTTCCAAATATCCTGATAAGCCCTAGGAGTGTATTCCTTTGTAATTGTCTCATGATTTATTATTGTCTTTATATTTTTCTCCTCTCTCTCTTCTAGGACTGATGGTTTTCCTTTTTTTAGGAGTGTCGAATGTCAGCCTTCAAGATCTTCTACTATTGCCTTGCATCTTTTGGCTGTCATAAGAAACAGGGGGGGGAGGGGATGAGTCTGGGAAGTGAGCTGGAAGTGTTACATTTTTCTGTTGTGTAAATGAGGAGGGGTGAGCATACATCAGAGTTAGGTTTCTATTTCTCGCTAAGCTTTTTCTCTGCGCAACTGCAGTCCGTTATCAAAGTATGCCAAGGTCAACGGACAGAGGCCTCATCATCACCTGAAGATGCCCACATGATCATATTCACAATTTGTAATTGGAAGTTTCATCTGAACTATTGGGGATGGAAACATTTCCATCACTTTGTATATGTGATTTACGCGCCTAATTTCTCAGATTCAGAATTCTTTGGTTGCTACCACTTCATTTTCAGTAAAAGATAACTTTTCTCTAAATTAAAGAGTCTAAGTATTTCTTTCTTGGATTTTGAATGGAGCACCGGCTGACATACTGTAACACTCCATATTTCTAAACATGTCTTTCCACCACCTCCTGCAAACACAACCCAAAACTGGATTCATTATAACGGAAAAATTCACAGAGTATATTTTACGCTGAGGTAAAGAGAATGATTTTGCACTGAGGGGTGGGGAAATGGTACAGAAATGTAGTTTTTCTCCCATCTGGAACATCATCCCCACTTCTACCACTTAGAACTGCGGTCCCCAAACTTGGCAACTTTAAGACTTGTGGACTTCAACTTCCAG
>BLBF01014384.1:0-29275 GCA_015471245.1 Laticauda colubrina
TCCATGCCACAAGCCAGGCAAACACCTGGGCAAAAACAGACTCCCTCTGATAGCTCCAACCTAACCCCCCCACCAGGCACCCAGGTGAAACCCAGCTTGCTAATGAAGAGCAGCCGTCCCTTCACACGGAGCCAAGCTGCACTGAAAGCCTCCAACACAAGAACAGAGTGTTGCCAGCCAATCAAAGCCACAAAACAGACAGAAGAAACCAGAAACACCAATCAATCAAACTCCAAGTCCAATGAACACAGGTCCAGGCTCCCAGCCAATCAGAATGGACCAGCCTCAAATTTGAAACCAGGAACTAACTCTATACAGAAGCCTGAGGATGGCAGATGGGATTCTGCTGAAACGTTGCTACAACTTTAACAGAACTACAATGACATGGGATAATACCCGAAGGAAGCTAAACAGCACACATGTAAGTACCCACGAAAGCCTAAGAAAACAAATATATATATTCCGTTACAGGTTCTCTAGAACTGGTTTGAACCTGCTGAATACCACCTCTGATTGGATCAATCTATTCTTGAAATTAATTTCTTTAACATAATTTTAAATTCATCTACTAAATATTCATGCCTGCCATTAAGGGCATCCAAAATATTCAACATTGTGCATCTTTCCACAACTAATTCCTTTAATTGAAGATTTTATCATGTGAACTGCAGCTAAATCCACTGAAACAACTTTTAAATAGATACCAGGGTTTGTTTTCCATTTTTGTTGGAATTATGATATACCATTCCTTTTCAATGTATTTCAGCAAGCAATTAAAGAATTTAACCATGAAGGAAATTGATAGGTGGCAATACACTTCATTGGAATTGTGCCATAGATTTTAAGCAAATTGTTAAAATTAGTTATTGGTGGTGGCAAAGGCCAATTAGTCATTTTGCCTGAAAGGTTTTGAAGAAATTAGAGATCATCAAGTAGAACTTTATAATAAATTTTATTATATGTTTGTCTGGGGTCTTAAATTTTTTAAATAAATGCAACATAACAAACTGATTTAATTCTTGTTTCTAGATGCCAGATATGTTTGTCTTTGTTTTTGCAAAATTTTGGAAAAATAAAATGCATCAGTAATATTCTTGATTAAAAAAAAACTTCACCAAAAACTTTGAGAAACCCTACAACTCAGGATAATATGGCTCAAATTTGATCATGATTTACCCAGAGGTGGTATTCAACAGGTTCTGACCAGTTCTAGAGAACCCATAATGGAAATTTTGAATAGTTCGGAGAACCGGCAAACACCACCACTGACTGGCCCCACCCTCATCTATTCTCTGCCTCCTGTGTCCCAACTGATTGGAGTCCCAGCTGATTAGCTGGGTCTTCTTTTGCTGCCCTGCACAGGAGAATGGAGCTGGAAAGCAGGTTAGTGGGGTGGAGAGGGAATGGGGATTTTGCAGTAACCTTCCCCTGCCACGGCCACCAAACTAGACCACGCCCACAGAACAGGTAGTAAATTTTTTTGAATCCCACCACTGGATTTGCCTGGTAATTCATGGTACATACTAAACTGTAGAATATACACTGCTCATAATTATACAGGTAATCCTCAACTTACAACTACAATTAAGCCCCAAATTTATGTTGTTCTGTTCAGTGAGACATTTGCTCAGTGAATTTCCCTCCATTTTTGACTTTTCTTGTTACAGTTGTTAAGTGAATTGCTGCAGTTATTAAGCTAGTAACAAGGTTGTTGAATTTGGCTTCCCCACTGACTTTGCTTGACAGAAGATTGCCAAAGGGGATCACATGATCCCAGGACATCATAGCAATAGCAATAGCACAAAAGCACCATAGACTTATATACCACTTTACAATGCTTTTACAGCACTGTCTAAGTAGTTTACAGAGTCAGGCTATTGCTCCCAACAATCTCAGTGCTCATTTTACCCACCTCAGATGGATGGAAGGCTGAGTCAACCTTGAGCCTTGTGAGATTCAAACTGCCAAGTAGCCTGCAGTACTGCACTATAACCACCGCCCCACCACGGCTTTCCATAAATATGAACCAGTTGTCTAGCATCTGAATTTTGGTCACATGACCATGGGGATGCTGCAATGGTCATAAATGTGAAAAACAGTCATAAATAACTTTTTCAGTCCTGTTGTAACTTGAAACCAAAGGTGGTATTCAGCAGGTTCTGACCAGTTCTGGAGAGCTGATAGCATAAATTTGGAGTACTTCAGAGAACTAGTAAATACCACCTCTGACTCGAGATTTTACAGTATCCTTCCCCTGCCACGCCCACCAAGCCACGCCCAGAACCAGTAGTGAAAAAAATAAAATCCCACCACTGTTTCAAATGGTCACTAAATGAACTGTTGTAAGTTGAGGACTCCCTGTACTGATTTGAGTGACATATAAGCCCTAATAGTTGTGGGGAAATGATGAGAATGCTGCTGTGTAGCAAACTGCAGTGAAGAGAATATGGCAATTACCAGTATTATTCTTTTGTGTTTTTTTCATGTACATTAAAATTAATTTCTTGTGACACCAGGAGAAGGTATGAAGTGGTGAGCGAACTATTAGTTTAATATCATTTAATGTCAATTGATAAATGCTGAAGAAAGTATAATTTATTATTACTGTAATAAACATTGCAAGTTATAAATTGCTAGAGATCAGAAAAATACTTTTTTTAATTGAACTTTAGTTATTAATGACAAACAACAAAGCAAGCAGAGGCCAGGGAACAAAAAACTTTGCATGCAATTAAAAATATGTCTTTCTCTGTCTGTGTGTGTATTCATAAATATTTGGGGAGGAAATTCTTACTGAAATATGTATTCATAAATATTTGGGGAGGAAATTCTTACTGAAATATGTACTAACAAATAAGTTATGAACTCTAATGAGGAAATGAAAGAAAATCCAGACATTGTAAAACTGTTTAGGTGTGAAAGAAGGAAACATAATACTGGGGGGGAGATAAAAATTTATGTTAAATTCTAAAGACTTGAAACATCACCGTGGATATGGAATTGATAAAATATGTTTTTATCCATTCTAAACTTTGATTAATGATTTACTTGATATGGGGGAACCATGTGAATTACTACAATCCAAATAATGAAAGCTACTAGAAGGCATAGACTACTAGTGGAACTACAAAGTATTTATGTTTGAAATGTTTGAGACAATTTTCTGATGCCAAGACTGTATCACAGGTGAATCTGTTAATATGACATAATCAGTCCTTAGCCAATTATCTGCTTCAGGCAAAGTATAACAAAGCATTTATCTCCCCATTTGATGTGCAGAGATCAAGTGGTATAGTATTAGATTCATACTTTGCTAGCCAAAAAACAGTGTGACCCAGCATTCAAACAACAATTTGCTAACTTAGGAGACCCTTTTAGCTTGGAATCTTGGATTACCAACTCCCAATATATGAAAATCAATGATGAAAAAAATTGCACTTACATTGTGGTACCTTTAGGTAAACTTCAGCCTTCTGTTCTTACATCACAGCATCATCTGCAAATACATAACTCATTTGGTTAATATTGCAATATATGTTTCATCTTTTGCTGCTTATGCTTCCACCCCTGCAAACATCTGTCCCTGGAGAATGCAGAATAGAATAGAATAGAATAGAATAGAATACTTTATTGGCCAAGTATGTTTGGACACACAAGGAATTTGTCTTGGTGTAAATACTCTCAGTATACATAAAGAAAAGATACATTCATTAAGAATCAAGAATCTTAACGTACAGAGACTTCCAGTTTGCAAGGCTTCGGCGGTGGCAGGAATCCGCGATTGAGTGTGGTTTCTGCTGCACTCGCCACTGAAGTGCCCTCGATTCAGCTGGATTTGGAGGCTATAGTTACCCTGTAGAGGTAACTGAAGATAGGGGAGATCCAGCAGAGGTCCGGGGGAATCACAACCCTCCTCTTCAGCTGACTTCACTCCCTTTTCTGAAAGCGGTGGAGTGGCAGCACTGGCTGCCACAAAGAAGCTTTTATCCAGATAAGAATGAGCAGGAGGAAGCTGAGAAAGTGAAAGTTTTTGGCTAACTGGGATAATAAGTAACATTTAAATTCCCTGGAATTTAAGTTTCATTAAAGATACATCGTTCCCGACGAAGACGGAAAAAGCGGCGAATGAAAGTTAAAAGGGAAAGTCTCTTTTTTCTCACTCTCCTTCCTTATGGTGATAGCAATTGAATGGAGAAATCGGAAAAACCCGTTTTGGCATTAAGCAGGTAATCTTGAAAACTAAAGCCAAGGGGACAATAAAGATTTCTGAGCATCAGGGTGGGGGGATCCCACTTTTTTGCTATAAGTGGGAAGGGAGAGGAAAAGAATAAATATTAAGATTTTGTTGGAGGAGGCTGCTTGGAATTTATAAGAACAGAGCTAAACTGTAACAAGACTTCTAAAAGATACATTTTAATTGGAGCTTTGTAACTGAACTAAAACTCCAGGAAGAGAAAGTATAAAAAGAAGAAAGTGCTAAATGAAACAGTCTGTGTATATTTGGATTCCTTGGTGACTTTGGGACTTTTGGAAATCATTATTTGAAAGACTAAAAACATTTGGGTTGTATCAAAAAAACTTTTTACAATGGTACTACTTGTTGATGAACTGAAAATTGAATTTAAAAAGCTAAAAGAAGAGGAACAAGAAGGGAAGGGCTCTTCTGGATCTGTTTTCCATTTTTTAGAAATGGCGATTTCTACCTACCAGAAACTACAAGAACAAGAAGACTGGGATGAAGAAGAAGCCATCTTTAATGAACAAACAACTTTAGATGGAGAAGAAAAGGGAAAGAGAGGAAAGAGAATGGAGAATTTAAGATTTAAAAAAAAACAACCAAAAAAGGGAAAAATAAGGTGAAAAATCGATACAGTGTCAGAAAGCAACAAAAAAGAGGAATACAGAAGAAGGTGGAGATTAAGAAGGTGGAGATTAAGAGACAAGGGGGTAAAAAGGCAGGATTGGAGACGAAAGGAAAGGAAAAAGGAAAGAGAAGTTACAAAGGTTTAAAACAAGATGGAAAGAAACAAGATTTATTTAGAGGTAGTGGGTAAAAATATGATTAAAAAAGAGATTCTGCAAAAGTACACAAGATTGTATTGTTGTATTTATATTTAAAATAATGTTAGAAAACTGGATTTAATAATAGAGCTTAATTTGCTATGGATTATTGCTTTAATTATATCATAAACTTATTATTCTTTCTTATTTTATAATACAGTATGTAGCTTCAGAATGTACTAAGCAGAATCAGAATGAAAAGTAAATTTAGGGGAAAGATTTAAAGGCGTCATACTTCAGTCAGTGATTACAGGAGAAATTTTGTGTTAATGAAAAAAGATAATAGAAAATTGAAATAGAACAGACAAAAGATATACGCATAATGTTTTAAATTGAGATGAAATAAATATAATAGACTTAAGAGAGTGAAAAGAGGGGAGAAGCTATGTAGAAAATGTTGAATGGTAAATAAGATATGAAATGGGATAAAAAGTGAGCATGAATTCGAATTTATGTCTGTATAAAAAGATGTAACTCGGGAAGCCGCTTTCAAAAAAGAAGTTTTATGTTGTTATGTTTTGTGTTTTGTTTATGTATGCTTGTTTATTGAAAATCAATAAAAAAAATTTTTTAAAAAATCATAATGTATAACACTTAATGATAGTCATAGGGTACAATTAACAATCAAATCATACTAGGAAACAGTAAAGTGGGAGGGGATGGGTGATAAGGAGTGGTGAGAAGATTAATAGTAATAGTAGTGTACACTTTGTAAATAGTTGAACAGTGTTGAAGGAATTATTTGTTTAGCAGAGTGATGGCTTTCAGGAAAAAACTGTTCTTGTGTCTAGTTGTTCTGGTATGCAGTCCTCAATAGCATTGTTTTGAGAACAACACAGAAAGAGTTGAAACAGTTTATGTCTGGGATGTGAGAGGTCTGTATATATTTTCACAGCCCTCTTTTTGACTCGTGCAATATACAGGTCCTCAATTGAAGGCAGGTGGGTAGAAATTGTTTTTTCTGCAGTCCTAATAATCTTCTGAAGTCTGTTTCTGTCCTGTTGGGTTGTAGAACCAAACCAGACAACTATAGAGAAGCAGATGATAGACTCAATAATTCCTCTGTAGAACTGTATCAGCAGCTCCTTGGGCAGTTTGAGCTTTCTGAGTTGGCACAGAAAGAACATTCTTTGTTGCACTTTTTTGATGATGCTTTTGATGTTAGGTGTCCATTTTAGGTCATGTGATACAGTAGAACCTAGAAATTTGAAGGTCTCCATTGTTGATACTGTGTTGTCTAATATTGTAAGAGGTGGTAGTATAGGAGGGTTTCTTCTAAAGTCACCCACCATTTCTATGGTTTTGAGTGTGTTCAGTTCCAGATTGTTCCAGTTACACCACGAGGCAACTTGTTTAACTTCCTATCTGTATGCAGGTTCATTGTTGTCTCGAATGAGACCGATCACTGTTGTGTCACCAGAAAACTTCAGTATTTTAACAGATGGATCGTTTGGTATATAGGGAGATGAGAATACGTGGAGGAGCTCCTCCAGTGAACCACCACTGAAAAAGGCTGGAGGAAAGTTGCAGAACAGTGGTATCAGAGATGGAACTTTCCCCACACCGTTGGAGCCATAGATGGGAAGCACGTGGCCTGCAAAGCTACAGCCAACTCAGGATACAATTATTACAACTACAAGGGCTTCTTCAGTATCATCCTCTTTGCCATGGTTGATCATGTTCATGTACATTGATGCTTCAGGCAATGGGTCAGCTTCAGATAGCCAGGTATACAACGCCAGTGACCTTAAGGATGGGCTGGAATGCAACCTCATCATGGGTTTCCCAGATCCAGACCCCCTACCCAATGACACACAAGATGTGCCCTACTTCATTGTGGGTGATGACGTCTTCTCCCTCAGAACTTACCTCATGAAGCCCTACACTTCAAGATACCTCACCCGTGAAGAGAGGATCTTCAACTACAGGCTGTCCAGGGCAAGACGGGTGGTGGAGAACGCCTTTGGCATCCTGGCCAACAGGTTCCAGGTACTTCTCACCACCATGCAGCATTGCCCAGAGACTGTGAGGAGCATCGTGGAAGCTTGCTGCATCCTGCACAATCTCATGCGCACCCACTACCCAGTGTTGCAGAACAGGCTTGTGGACTGTCAACAAGGGAATGGGGACATGGAGCCTGGTGAATGGAGGCAAGGACGAAACCTGATAGACACTGTGGATGTACAAGGCCCCAACAGAGCTTCACGTGAAGGGAAGAAGCAGCACAACCTGTGTGGCAGCTGGGATGGTGGACCATACAGTCCCACTATGCTTGCACTGGAGGTTTATCTATCCCACAGCTATCCTTATCTATCCCACAACTATCCTTATCTATCCCACAAGCATGCAAAGGCTTAACCATTTTTTCAAAGTTTTCACCAACACTTTATTAAGTGAAAAAAATGAACCAAGTGTGTTAAGCAAAGATAACCTTTATTAATAACTGTTTTAAGTAAACTGTATGACTTTATTAAAAAAGCAAAATGAACCAAGTAAAGTGTCTTCAGCAAAGATAAAGTGAACAGGTAACAACTCAGTCTCTGGCACTATTCTCAGTCACTCTGAGGCATGTCCATGGTCTCAGCTGTCTAGCAGCCAGGGACCGTGAAGGTGGCTGTGGTTGGAGTGCTGGTCTGAGGCACCATTGGGGTGCTTGGCCCCAAGAGTACAACAGGGGATGGTGTGTTTAGGAAGCTCTCAGAGAGCTGAATCAGTCCAATGAGATTGAGAGGCCCTTCATCAAGTACCTGGGATGTCAGGTACAAGACTGAAGACAGATTGTCCATTGACGGGCTTAGCTGTGGGGTGGAGGAAGGAGGAGTGTAGTGGGGCTGTCTGGTCTGCAGCTGGGCGAGGTGTGGCATCTGTGGCGTGCGATGAACTTGGGCCTGGACTCAGAAGGGCTGTGTCTGCTGTGGGAACTCCAGGTAGTCGTAGCCTTGGTAGGTGATGGGCTATTGAAAGCCGTGGAAGGGCTGTGACATCACCTGGGGTGGAGGAGCAGACCTGGACTGGGTCAGAGCAGGTTCAGCTGGGCCTTGAGGGTTGTGCAGAAGTGCTGTGATCTTTTGCTTCATCACCTGGTATTGGGCCTTGGGCAGGTCCATGAGGGTCTGGCTCACGTAGGTGATGAAGGGCTTCTGGTCTGAGGATGGTATGTTGCTGTGGACCAGCTGAGAGATAGGTTCTGTGCTGGTCTTGATTGTGTCCCTGATCTCCAACAGGACAGTGTGGCTCTGGCCCTCCAGTCTGCCTTTCTGCCTGCATCCTGTGGAGCTGGGTGTGGGTGTGGGTTGGTCTCTGGTGGCTGCCGCTTCTTGCTCCATTTGTGACAGGGGATCCTCCAAGTCCACCGGCATGGGGAGTGCAGCTGTCGGGGGGGTCTCTGCCATGGGGCCCTCCGAAGACACCTGCCTGGACAGGGCAGTTGTCTCCTGGCTAGAAGAGGACTGGCTGTCTGTGGGCTATCTGAGGGAGAGGGGTGTCAGAAGGGCTGCTCCTCAGTGGTGGACCTCACCCTCCAGGAAACTGCACTTGGCCATGACGTACATCTCCCGGTCAGTGAGCTTGACAGCAGCCTGCCCAGATTTCTTGAGGTGTAGCTTGCCATACCAGATTTGCGTGTGCTTCTACCATCCCAGGAGTACATCTGCAGTGTAGCCCAGGCTCTCTGCCTATTCTCTCCAAGCTGCCTGCTTCTTCTGCATCGCGATAGAGTCTGTGGCCCTTTCTCCAGAGGTACTCGTTCTCCCTCAGCCATTCCAGCACCTCATCCTCATGCTCCTCGGAAATGGTGTATTGTTTCCTCTCTCCCTTCTCCTTCCCTTGCCTCTTCCTCCTTCTGGCAGGGGCTTCAGCAGCAGGGCCTTCAGGGGCTTGAGCAGCAGGGCTTTGAGGGCCTTGGGGCTGGTCCACCACAGCAGCAGCAGAAGTAGCAGTAGCAGCAGCAGCACCAGCAGCTTCAGAGTCAGTGCCAGGGGGTGGGATGGTCGTTCTGTCCTTCTTGCTAGGGCTGGCAGGAGTAGGCACAGGCTTTCTCTTCTTCCCTGACTGACGAACCATGGTGTTATTCAAAGATGTCTGTGGCAGCACGTCTTTCCTCTGAATGCGAGCTGCATCCTTTTATATAGGCAATTCATACTCCCCGCATGCGCAGTGAACGCTTTGCATCCGCTATGCATCCGCTATGCATCTGCTTTGCTTCCTATAGGCGTCCGTGATGCATCCACGTCATCCTCTATGCATCCGCCCCTTCCGCTATGCGTCTGCTTCGCTATTCTCCCCCGTAAGCCTTTCAGATGTGTCATCTGCTTCCATCCATTTCCATCTGCTTCCATCCACTAGGCTTCCTACGAACATCTGTTTAACATCCCTGCTACGTACTACCCCTGTCCGTTCCTTTCCGTTCTTTTCCATTCTGTTTATGCAAATTTGGGCCATTTTTTGGAGCGGATAACAATGGATGGAGCCACCCCCGAAATTTTGCTCATCCTCTGTGTCCTTTTTGAGTATGTTTTGCATCTGTCGGCCAGTGGGACCTAGCCTTTAAGTTTAGTTGTGAACCAAAGTTTATTAACAAAGTTTACCAACAAAGTTCCTTGTTGGTACACATAAGTCTTCGCAGAAGCTAACATTTGATGTTCCAGTATCTGTGAGCTCATCTAGGTCTGCAGCGCCATCTTCAAAAACATTCCAAACAGTGCAATCAAGGCAGGCCTGGAGTTTCAGCTTTGCCTCATCCGTCCAAGTCTTCACTGATTTAATTGTTGGTTTAATGGTTTTAAATCTTTGTCTGTAGACAGGTACAAGATGAATCATACAGTGGTCAGAGTGTCCCATAGCTGCTCATGGTAAAGACCTATAAGCATCTTTTACTGTTGTGTAGCAGTGGTCTAAAGTATTCTTGCCTCTGGTGGGACAATTTACATGCTGAAAATATTTTGAGAGTCCTTTCCTTAAATTTGCTTGATTGAAATATCCTAAAATGATGGGAAAGGAACCTGAGTGTTTGGCTTCAGCCTCCATAATTTGATCAGCAATAGTTCATAATGCCTTGTTTTCACTGGCTTGTGGAGGAACATACACAGCTATTAGGAGAAATGAGGAGAACTCACGTGGAGACTAAAATGGCTTGCAGTTGATGTGAAAAGACTCGTTGGCAAATACCGCTCTGTTCTTTGCATTTTACCAGTATTTTCGGGGGGGGGGGGGGCTTCCACTCATAAAGATAATACCAAGTCAAGCATCAGAGTCACACACATTTATTATTCAACAAAAGAGGGAAGCTTGTGATGTATCTGTCATGGGTGAAAGAAGAAGGGTGCCATGGACAAAAGAACACTGAAGTTCATTGTTTGCTCCTGAACCCACCCCAGGGATCATCACAGAAGACAAAATTACTGGGTAGGATACACCAATATTTTCATTGCTAAGAACAGGGGTGTGTTGCTGGGGGTTCACAGGGGTTTGGGGGAGCTTCTAGTTAAGATTCTGTGCAGTTCAGAAAACTGCAAATCCCACTCCTGGCTGGGCCTTCCCCATCCACCCCACCCCTCCCAAGAATCCCCACACAGCCATTTTGGATGTAGGTAAGTGCAGGGCCCATGTGAAGGCTCGTGGAGAGTGAAAAACAGGCCTCCCAGAAGTTTGAGAAAGCTGGAAATTGACCCATTTCCAGCTTCCAGAGAGCCTCAGGGGGCCGGGGGAGCAGTTTTCGTCCTCCTAGAGGCTCGAGGAAAGCCTCCAGAGCCTGGGGAGGGCACCATGGCCACGCCCACCCAGCAACTGGGCAGAGAAACCATTGCTAAAAAAAAAAATTTCTCATAAATTTTTATTGGTTTTTAAGACAAACAAACAAAACATAAAAACATCAAGCCATCTTTCACATATATACATGCACTGTGTCGGTTGGTTTACAAATTGTTTTGTGCTTCCATTTTGTAGTTTTCAATTACAATTACATTGTATATAATCTCATATTTTCAATCAACTATTTAATACATTAATATCTTTATTAATCAATCCTCTGACTGTACTTTTATTCATTCATGTTTTATGAAATAATCCATATTTTACTTAATTTGTTTTATGATAGTTCATATTATCATCTCAAATCTATCCTACAATCATTTTGTTGATATAATAAAAAAATAATACATCTTTATATATTTATTATTTTCTAAGAATCTACATATTTCATAACCATGTTTTATTGTCTAACCATTGATAGAATAGATCCCAAATTTTATAAAATTGTTTTATCATCTTGTTCTCTGATTTCAAATGTCAATCTACTCATTTCAGCACATTCCAATATTTTCTTAATGATTTCCTCCTGTAATGGTATTTTATCATTTTTCTAGTTTTTGGCAAATACAATCCTAGCTGCTGTTAATAAATTTACAATCAATATTTCAATTCTTCACTATATATTTCAGGTAAAATTCCCAATAAAAATATTTCTGGTTTCAAGTCTATATGCTATTTTGTCATTTTTTTCAACTATGTGTGGATCTTAGTCCACTATTTTTTGGCATCTGCACAAGTCCACTACATATGGTAATATGAGCCAGGTATCTGATGACATATGGTAATATGAGCCAGGTATCAAATTCCAACATTTTTCAGATTTGTTCTTGAACATTCTTGCTATTCTTGTCGGGGAAAAATGCCACCTGTAAAACATCTTATACAAATTTCTTTATATGCTGTTGACATTGTCATTTTGTAATTTTGAGACCACAATTTTTGCCATTTCTCTAGATCAGTTCCACATCCAAAATTCTTCCCCAAAGCAATCATAGTTTCTTTAACTTGTTCTTCTTCTAGTTTAATTTCTAATATATCCATACAATTTTTTGATCACCTTTTCATCAGTACCTGTCAAAATCTTATCTAAGTCAGACAGTTTATCACAGAAACCTTCTGTTTTAGAATCTTTATCATACCTTGAATGTATTTGCGCATATGAAAACCAATTCATCTTTATACTTTGTTCCTCTAATTTTTGCATAGATTTAAATTCACCCTTCTCATTCAATATTTCACCATATCTGTTTGTTCCTTTTTATATATTATAGGATAAGAAAATGCTTCAATAATCGATAGTCAGACTGGAATTTTCAAATAGCATTGCCTTTGAGTCGTCTCCCAGTTTAACCACAGAGACTCCTGTATAAAATGTCTTCTAAAATACCCATGTGTTTTAGTTCCTTTAAACCATAAAAAAGCATGCCACCCCAACAACAGATCATGTCCTTCTAATGACAATAATCTAGTATTTCTTAATGTTATCCATTCCTTAACCAACATCAAATTTGTAGCTTGGTAATACAACCCCCAATTAGGCAAACCAAATCCTCCTCTTATTCTGGCATCTTACAAAAGTTTTAACTTTATTCTCGCTTTCTTACTTTTATATATATATTTCAACACAATTTTATTTAAATATTCAAAATAATCTTTTCCAAGTCTAACTGGAATTGTTTGGAACAAATATAAAATTCTGGGTAGTATATTCATCTTGATTGTTGATATTCTCCCTATTAATGATAGTTGTTAATTTTTCCATTTCACCAGATCTAGCGCTATCTCCTACTTAAGTTTGATTAATTATTCTCTCTTAGTGTACTACATCTTGCTGTCAGATGTATCCCCAAGTACTTGATCTTATTCGTGAACTGAATTTTCAATACATCCGCCAGTTCTTCCTTTTGTCTACAGCATATTCTTTGTCAAGATCTTTGTTTTATCTTTATTTATTTTCAAACCAGCCACCTTTCCATATACCTCTATCTTTTCTATCAATTTTGATGCTGCTTCTAGTGGGTCTTCTAAAATGAAAGCCAGATCATCTGTGAATACTTGCAGCTTAAATTCTTCCTTTTTAATTTTCATCCCTTTTATATCCTTTTCTTCTCTAATATTTCTGTTTAACACATCCAAGGTGAACACAAACAACAAAGGTGACAGTGGGCACCCTTGTCTTTTTCCTTTTCTTATATCAGTAAAGTCTGTCAGTTCTCCCTCTATCATTACCTTTGCTGTTTGGTTCTGATATATAGCTTCTATTGCTTGAATAAATTTTTTACCAAAGCCCATCTGTTCCAGCTGTAATAACATGAATCGCCAATTCACATTATCGAATGCTTTCTGTGCATCTAGCAATATCAAAGCCATTTGTTTTTCAGGGTGTGCCTCGTAGTATTCCAAAGTGTCCAAGATTACTCTCAGATTGTCTTTAATTTGTTTCTTTGGCAGAAATCCATTTTGATCAGGATGGATAAAATTGTTTAAGTATTTTTTAAGTCTTTCTGCCAATATTGAAGCAAAAATTTTATAATCTGCGTTTAGTAAGGAAATAGGTCTACAGTTCTTGATTTGTAATGGATCGGCCTCCTCTTTTGGGACAAGTGTAATATAAGCTTCTGACCATGATTTGGGTATCTTCTTCTTTAGCATAGCTTCATTCATAACTTCTAGCAATGGAAGGTTCAATTATTCTTGTAGTGTTATATAAAATTCTGCCAGAAGTCCATCTGGGCCTGATGCCTTTCCATTGTTTTGCTTCTTAAGTGCTTCAATTAACTCCATCATCGTTATATTATTTCTAACATTGTTTCAATCTCTTTAGGTATCTGGGGTAGATTAGCATTCTGTAAATACTCTTTAACTCTTTCCTCATCAATATTCTCTTGTGTTTATAGTTTCCCATAAGAGTCCTGTATAATTTCCTTCTTCTCTTTAATACCACACCAAACTTGGCCTTGGTCATCTATTAATTGCAATATTTTCCTTGATTCTTTCTCCTTTCTCAATGTACATGCTAACCATCTACCTGGTTACCGTTACTAAAATTTTTGAAGCCCATCCCTGACTAAGAACTACCCATATGTGAAAAATGGAGACAGACTTCTTCTGTACAACAAGAATATATATGTTTTCAAGAAAAGATTGGACAACCATTTGTCAAGGATGATATAAGGACTCTTGGCTGAGTCTTCTTTTATTTGCCCTGCACAGGAGAACAAAGCTGGAAAACAAGTTAGTGGGATGGGGAGGGTATGGGATTTTGCAGTAATCATCCCCCAGGAGAGGAGAGGGAATGGAGATTTTACAGTATCCTTCTCCTGCCATGCCCACCAAGCCACATCCAGCAAGCCATGCGGAAGGTCTCCAGATATGAAGTGCCCCACCAATGCTGAAGTCAACATCCAAGCCATCGCCGCCGCCCACCCGAGATTGCAAGGGGGTGGAATTAAGTCACCCCCGAAAAGACATCCTAGCTGTTTTTTCGGGGGTCAAAAAAAAAAAAAGACCCGGCCTTATTATATTATATATAAAAACACGGTAGCATTTTATGTGATGGTACTTGTCTATTGAGTCTTGGCAATCAATGCTATGCTGACTATATAGTAGCTCACTCTTAAGCCTCATATCAGTTGTTGTGTTTTGTAATGTAGGAGATGGCAGTGACGTTCCAGTTTCAAGTGCTGGCTGCACATCCAGTTGTTCATCTGATCTTCTTGAGTCTGTCTCAAGTTGTGAAAGCAACTTCCTTTTTACTATGCTGAAGTTTTGGGTAAATAGCTATTTTTCTGTTAGTGTGAATATAGGTCTTCTATAGGTTCCTTATATGTTTCATTTATCCTCTCTCATTAGGTCTGCTTGTTTTAGTAACATTCCACCAATTCCAAGTTCTCTTGTCTTGTCCATGTATGGTTTGTTCCAGTAGCCTAACTTGTCATCTGATTGTCCTGCTGGCATGACTCTTGTAGTTTGTGTAATCTTGTATTGGAGGTAGGCAGGTGAAACATTAGGAGGTCTTTGTCCAAGGATCTCTACTAATAGGAGCCATTTTACCTTGGTCTTCTGCATCAAAAGCCAATGCCTTAACCACTACCCTATCCAGCTGTATGTGTGTGTGCATTTGTGTAATTTCCAATAAGTGTATATCTATATCCATATACGTATATCTGATAAGATCTAAATACTATTTAGTATTTAGATATTACTAAATACTAAGAAAATCTATTTTCTTCTAAATAGAAGAAAAGCAATTTAGAATTATTTCCTGGAATTTGGAATGAATGAAAAGTTGGTCAGGAAAAGCAGCAAAGGAATTACCTGGTGAAAGTCATAACAGTTTGCTGTTCAAAGTGAATATGTTGTAAGTTTTGCCAACATTTCTCAGCCTGGACAAGATTTTCTTAAGATGATTTAGGACCAAATCTGCCTGACCAGAGAACAATAATAGCCACTTGAGGGTGAAATATTGATACATTTTCATTCTCCTCTATACATACATGCATGCAGTTCAAAGTTACAAATTTGTCACAGGTTTACAGAAATGGAATCAATTTCATTTGTCAATAAAAAGAAACATATTGAAGATTCAAAGGAATTATTTATCTCAATTACTACTAAGATTATAATTTTTCCAGCCAGTACATATACATTTAAAAAAAAAAAAACTTGCTAATTCAGTTTTATACCAATCACTTCACCTCCACACATAGGCACTTCTGTTTCTGAAAAGATTTCACCTGCTAAATTTCTTCCAGGTGATATGCTTTGAGAACACCTGCTGATAAATGGAAGTTGGAGAAAGTTGTGATAAAACTGTGATAAAATTGATGAAATTTTCAGTTCATACTCTAAATATGCTTTGATCGTTATGATTCAAGATTTCTTCATAATTTGTATAAATGTCCATGTTATAGTGTCTCTTCTATGTTTTACATAGACCTAGTGTCTAAGCGTAAATCATTCATCCTAATGAATGGTTAGTAATATCTGTACTATTTTGCCATTATTTTTATTGTACATATTTGAACTGGCAGTTCAATAAAGCTTTATTGGATAGCTGCTGTGTGCAAAATGAAGAACGAAGTTAGCATTATTTGGGTAAATAATATTTCATTTCAAGTATATGTTTAACATGTATGAAGAATACCATATCAGAATGTATTCACATAGAGTTATCATTTAAATCAGTCAGTATTGGACATTTATTTTCTCCCTTCCCATCTTGATCCTGATTGTCTTTTGCTTTTATTTGGACGCTCCATAAATTAGTTGCCATGGAAATTAACACCACTCAAATGATGGCTTTTTCCATGGAGATGAAGTCAGCAACTTGTTCTCACATCCCTGGGAATAGCAGTCCTGGGAAAGACAGTCATCTGCTTTGAGTCTTCAACCCAGACAGCTCTGATGTGAGCTGTATTAATGGATTAAAAGCACAATGTGTTTTACTATAGGCACAAAATCTTACAAGCACTGCAGAGGAGTATAATAAGGTTACACAAATGAGCCAGAATCTTGCAAAGATTCACACACATACATCAAGATTCTGCATTTGGCATAGCACAGCAATTTCTCAGAACTAGTGCTGGCAGAGCTTTCTGTATTAGTTCTGGGTTTGTTTGTTTGTTTGTTTTTAAAAAAGCTAGTTCGTGGGGATCCTAGCATTGGTCTCATTATACTTTCCCATTTACACCAGTAAAATTGCACCTAATATATCCTAGGAACAGATCTAGAATAAGCTTGAAAGTTGAACAATTTGAAAATGTCCGCATTGTATTCTAGATCTATGGAGGTATTTCTGCAGAAATAAATCATGGATCATCCAAAAGGTTCTTCACTCTATTCTCAGTGCATGAATGCTTCATTTCAATGTTTCACTTCTGAAGGTCAAGTATTTTTCATAGCAAATCTCCATAAGACAAGTTTGTTATTTTAGTACTCCAGGTATAAAGCTAAATGGCTTTCCAAAGATAACATAGAAAATCATACAGAGGTGACATTTCCTTTGGCCTGTAATAATTTACACTTAATTACTCATACACTATGCAATTAACTATGTATGGTACAGATTATTTGTGTAACAGGAAGTTTAAATTAATTTAATTATCTTCTTAATTAACAGATCAATCCTACATAGCTATGTTAAAGGGAAAATGTATTATATCAGCATTGTTATATATTCTGTTATATGCCAGCTCAACTTGAAGGGAGGACAACACAAACCAAGAAGACTGAATAAATAAAATTAAAACGTATTTGACATTCCCTGAAACTATACCCTAAAAGTTATTAATCCAAGACTATGGCAGACAATATTATTTCCATTGACAAATGGGAGAAGCCAACGTGTTTCGGATAATACTTGGTGTGCCTCCAGCAACTTGTAACCCACAACATATAAAATGATGCCACAACACCCCCAATTTACTAGCCCCACTGCACAGTTAGGAAAAAACTCTGCCATATTCCCATCACCCTGGAGCTGAGATCTTTCATTTTGTAGATAGGCTGTCCCAGTCCTCAATGGGTACCAAATATCTGATGGAAGCAGGCAACTGCAGAAAACTGAGTTTCTGTCTCCCTTAAGATTTATATTTCTTTCAGGGGAAATATCCTGCCTTTTAAATATTTCCTAAATATTTCATTCTTCTAAGAAGGATGGGTGCTAACTTTATTCACAGGTTTAGTCATGTCAAGAAGAAAATTAATGTTCCTAGGGTTTAAAATCACTCTTCAAATTCAACAATACAGAAGAGGTATTCATTCAGTCATAGAAGCAAAAAAGTGCAATGTTCCCTTGCTGTCCACTGTCCCTAACCTACATACCAAGTCTGGGTGATATATTTTGAAAGAACAACCATTGCAAAAAGAGCCATGGACATAAAAGCATATTCTGGATATAAGAGTTGCAGTTCTGAATCCGGTATACAACCTCTTGCTAACAATCATGAGGAAGATCCCTTCCAGTCGTGGGATTCAATTTTTTTTTACTTCTGGTTCTGTGGGCATGGCTTGGTGGCTGTGGCAGAGGAAGGATACTGTAAAATCTCCAGTTAGAGGTGGTATTTGCTGGTTCTCTGAACTACTCAAAATTTCTTCTACCAGTTCTCCAGAACTGATCAGAACCTGCTGAATATCACCTCTGGTCCTTCCCATTCAAACATAGGTTAGTCAGTATGAAGAATGGCACCAGCTAGCTGCTATTTTGGCCAGCCAACCTCAGTGCTCTTCCTATAGTTATAGGCCAACATTAAAAATTGATCAGTTTATTGAAATTAGCAATGCAGCACTCTCAAGCTATTGTTTCATCCATTAAAATAATGACAACAAAGAGCCTTGGCATACCTTAATAAGCAACACATGTAATATATCATAAACTTTCGTAGTTCTTAAACCACTTCATCAGTTTTACAGGGTGTTGTTCTCAGGGACAGAAATATAGAACTTTCTAAAATGAGATTCTCATTGGGGACCATGGTGAATCATGTTGTTTCAGAAGCAGTTTAAGTGAATTGGCGTATCTTAAATGGACAAATACAATTTCAACTGAATCTTTGGTCTGTCCTTTACCTTGATGATAGTGTGAATTTTAAAATCCTGCCACTGAAGAATATTTTTTCAGAACTGATGTCTCGTATTACAAATCATAAAACCATGAATGGTTGCTTGAAGTACATAATGTAGTACAAATGTATGTGATTCATGATCATATGTAAGAAGAAAGCATAAACCAGTATGGATGGAAGAAACCCATAGTTTTCAACATCACCGCTACATTATAGACATAGAGACAAAGAGGGCATCTTGTTTCCATAAACCTTGCTCCTCTGTAGGCTTTGAATACCACTTATGTTAACTGCACGCAAAATCACCCAGCATTTTATTAAAGGCAAAAGTTCCCCTTGCACATACATGCTAGTCATTTCCAGCTCTAGGGGGTTGTGCTCATCTCTGTTTCAAAGATGAAGAGCCAGCGCTGTCCGAAGATGTCTCTATGGTCATGTGGCCAGCATGACTAAATGCCAAAGGCACACAGAATGCTGTCACCTTCCCACCAAAGTGGTCCCTATTTTTCAACTTGCATTTTTACATGCTTACATGCTTTTACATGCTTTCAACTTGCATTTTTACATGCTAGGTTGGGAGAAGCTGGGACAAGTAATGGGAGTTCACTCCATTACACGGTGCTAGGGATTCTAACTGCCAAACTGTCAACCTTTCTGATTGACAAGCTCAGTGTCTTAGCCACTGAGCCCAGAGGTGGTATTCAACAGCTTCTGACAGTTCTGGAGAACCAGTGGCAGAAATTTTGAGAAGTTCAGAGAATCGGCAAATATTATATCTCTCTGGAGATTTTACAGTATCCTTTCCCTGCTATGCCCACCAAGCCACGCCCACAGAACCAGAAGGAAAAAAAAAATTGAATCCCAGAACTGGTAGTAAAAAAAAATTAATCCCACCACTGACTGAGCCACCACATCCCTAAGCACTTTATTAGGAGTAAACAATAGGGTTGGTTTCTTTGTTTCTTTCCTATATTAGGAATTATTTTCACATAATTGAACTTCATCATTCAGCATGAATTCAATAAAAATGTATGGTATTCAGGTGTTGAGTTCAATGTTTAGTTATGGCACTTTTCACTTATATTAAGCATTTAAAAGTTCAGTGCAAAATAATGATGGCATCACTTGGATTTACAAACCAACAAATCCTTACGTGGGTATTTAAATGAAAGGACCACTTAAACAATTCTAAGTTGACATAATGACTTGTGTGCTATGTGTTTGGGAAAATGAACACTTATGCCTGCTAAGAAACTGCCTCTGGTACTTGGTCTGTTAAAAGCTTTGATAATGTCATCATGCAAATAATGCAATTATGTAATTTGTATCAATTGGCTCATGTCTCATGCAAGTACATTAACCTGGGTCATTTGTGCAAGAATGTCATGAGGTGCCTATCATTTGCAGACATTCTTCTCTCTTCTGGATGCTAATGCTTCAATCAGGTCAGAGAAATAATTTCCCCTTGTAAACTGAGTAGGTTTCAAAACTTCTGAGTTCACTTTGGGCACTGTATGTGAGCTCCATATATGCATTTTCTTTCACATA
The DNA here is from genome assembly GCA_015471245.1 of Laticauda colubrina. Lineage (NCBI taxonomy): Eukaryota > Metazoa > Chordata > Lepidosauria > Squamata > Elapidae > Laticauda > Laticauda colubrina. Next base: position 19,983 of record BLBF01014384.1, read on the forward strand.
TGAGAAACAGCAGTTGTTAGTTTGGGGCTTCCAGAAGTCAGTGTTCTCTTGTCTGAGGAGATGGAGCTGTTCTCCTGAAATTAGTTGGGTGCTCATTCCATGAGTTTTCTTGCTTTCATATACTCAATTCATTTCTCCCATTGCATTAAACATGCCAGGGGAAAAAAGCCCCATTGCTGAAGTGTTAAAAGAGTGGAACATAAACCTTTCCATCCCATGATCCATTGGAAATATCAAGTAGAATAAGAAACGGTTTATTAAGTAATTATGGTGTAAGCTTCCATGGGTTATGAAATTTTACAATATGTGTATTAAACTTTAACTCCACACACATTGTTTCTAGAAACACATTTCCAGCATAAGGATTGGAGAATGCATGGATTGCAATTAATCAGATTAATAGATGAACTTGTGGGACATCTAGTATAACCCTCCATCCAAACAGTGCAATGAGATGAGTTAGAGGGAGGCAACAGGCTGTTCCTAAGAGTTAGGAAGATGAGAAAAGTAGATGTAAACTGAGGTGGAAGGATTGATATCTGTATGTATAATTGAATCGTGTCTCTTGTAAGAGAATGTGCAAGTTTATGAAAGATAACTGGGAGATATTTGGCCAATTTTTTGTCTACTATTGCAAACTATTAAAGTAAAGGGTTAATTTACTAAAACTGTTTTAAAGGACCACTACACATTTAGTATTTTGACTGAAAAGTAAAAGACTCAAGGTCTATCCCACCCCTGAAAAGACCGAATGGAAAAGACTGCAACGACGACACCATTAAAGCCAACCTCTTTAACACATTCTTCGGCTCAGTATTTGTAAACAGCAATGGATCATGCCCAGTATTTCCTAGTCAAACCACAGACAACTACAGTGATCTAATACATATTGATTTTACAGAAGACAATGTTGAAAAAGCACTTTCAGGACCAGCTCCTTACCTAACCTATGGTCACAAGCCACGGTCATCCCCATCTTCAGAAAGGGAAACCCCAGCCTAGTTGAAAATTACAGACCAATCTCCTTATGCTGTGTCACCTGTAAAGTCATGGAATCAATTATTAACCAATCCATTATCCTCCGCTTAGAGACAAACAACCTACTCTCCAAGAAATAATTTGGTTTCAGGAATAAACTATCCTGTTATCTGCAACTCTTACACTGCAAAAACATATGGACTACACAACTCGATCAGGGCAAAGCAATGGACACAATCTACATAGACTTCTGTAAAGCCTTTAATTCAATGATTCAATGGTACATAACAAACTACTCCTAAAACTAAAATCTTATGGTATCTCTGGACAACTGCGTAACTGGATAGGAGCATTCATATCAAACAGACAACAAATGGTTAAAATTGGGAGGATCCTATAAAATTCTGCACCTGTCAATTGTGGTGTCCCCCAAGGCAGTGTTCTAGGACCGACTCTCTTCATACTCTACATAAATGACCTCTGTGATCATATCAAGAGCAACTGTGTTCTCTTCACTGATGATGTAAAGCTGTTCAATACCACAGACAATACTGCTACCCTTCAAAAAGATCTTGACTATGTATCAGAATGGTCAAACAAATGGCAACTTCAAATCTCAACAAATAAATGCTCTGTTTTACATATTGACAAAAATCAGAAAATAAAATACAAGCTGAATAGTCAAGACCTTGTTGATGATCCAAGCTCTGTAAAGCACCTTGGAATATTAATCTCTAATGATCTAAGTGCTAGAGCCCACTGTAACACAAAGCCAAAAAGGCATGAAGAGTTGTAAACCTAATCCTATGTAGCTTTTTCTCTGGTAATATCACACTACTAACTAGAGCATACAAAACATTTGCTAAACCAATACTCAAATGCAGTTCATCAATCTGGAACCCACATTACGTATCTGATATTAGCAAAGTTAAGAAAGTCCAGAAATATTTCACAAGAAGAGTTTTCCACTCCTCTACTCATTGTAGAATACCTTATGCCACCAGACTTGAAATTCTAGAACTAGAAAACTTTGAGTTACGCCGTTTTCGGTCTGATCTAGGTATGGTATATAAAATCATACATTGCAATGACTTAACTGTCAATGAATACTTCAGCTTCAACCATAACAACACAAGAGCACACAATAGATACAAACTCAAGGTTAACCATACCAAACTTGATTGCAGGAAATACGACTTCAGCAACAAAGTGGTCAATGTCTGGAACACTCTACCTGACTCTGTAGTTTCTTCCCCAAACCCCAAAAACTTTAACCTTAGACTGTCTACTATTGACCTCACCCCTTTCCTAATAGGTCTGTAGGGGGCATGCATAAGCGCACCAACGTGCCTACCGTCCCTGTCCTATTGTTTCTTTTATTTTTCTTATATGTACCCATTTCATGTAATCATAAGTATGTATTTACTTATACCTATTATCTTGTAAGTGATTGACAAATCAAATGAATAAATAAAAATAAATAAATACTTGGCTTTGATTTTATGAAAGCAACCAAATAGCAACCAAACGGCAGGTACAGACTCCAATGGATAAGTTAAGGCTGCAGAAAGAACTGGCAGCCAGGCTGCCTTCCATAGAAGGCCTGTATATTAAGGGTCAGAAGGAGAGCTGAGAAAATATCTGGAAATCCCTCACATCCTGTTCATAAACTGTTTCAACTCCTCCCCTCAGGACAGCACTACAGGGCATTGCAGGACCAAACAACTAAACACAGGGATAGTTTTTTCCCCCACAGGCCATCACTCTGCTGAACACCTAATTCACATAGTGCTGTTTAATGTCTATGTGTCTAATATCCATGTAGTATGGCTGCAGCATTATTATTTATCTTACTCCACCCTCTTATTTATACAACAAATGTGGCAAACCCATTGCACTACTTATTCCTTTCCCTTTTAGATTTTAGCTGTAATTTATTATTTTATTCTAGAATTTTTAATGGATATTCACTGAGTGTTTTTATTTATTCTGGTCTATGACTGTGATAAACTGGATTGATTGAATGCAAGTATTTAATAATGTCAGCATATTTTTTGTTTTAAAAGGAGACATTCCAAGATTTTATTGCAAAGTTTATTTGTGGTGAATTTACAAAGCAAAATATTTCCAAATTGATAGCATAGAGTTTAAAAATAAAAAAAGTAGCATTTGGTGTTCCTTCCATATCAGCTATGCAATGTTTACTTCAAAGATGGCTTCTGAAGACAGGTCTTCTTTCATCGAGAAGTATTAATACCCCAGACAATAAGCTGACAGATGTTATGCTTTTTCATATTGGCGAACAGCAACAGTATCACCAAAGGTGAGAGTCTGCAAATTCAATTAGTACAAACGAAGATAATTTAAAACAAAAACAGACTATTGGGCATAATGTGCAGAGATAAATGAATCATGTAGTCTTTTACAAGACACTGAAGCAAAAGCTAGATGTTCCTGAAACATCTGAGTCTGCCCCACTGCTGCGCTATTATAACAGAAGACAATTTCTCCAAACATAGCAAGCAAATGATGCAGTGCTATTTCATTTCTTCACGCTTTTGCTGCATGAATTAACCTGAACTTTTCATGTCAGTGTAGAGCAGGGGTGTCCAAATTGTGGCCCCTGGGCTGGATGTGTCACGTGCTGCCACACCCATCCCCAGCTTAGCGAAGGGGGGGAAGTCATGATACATCACATGACGATGTGACAATGTGAGTTTGATACCCCTGATGTAGAGAAATCATGAAATAAAAAAATAAAAGTGAACACAAATGAAAGATTTTTAACACAGATTGGTTACAACAGATTCTTCACCTGCAGGGAAATCCGGCATTTACAATTTGTATTCATGCTTATTTCCCACTTATGTTCAACTCTCAGCCTTGCATAACAAAGTTATATTTGCATAATATATTCTAGACAACCAATCAGAACGGTGTTTGCTTGTTTTATATTTTAATGTGCTATTCATAAGTCACATGTCATTCTTGCTTATTGCAGCCCTATTTACAAGATTTCCCTTACAAATATCATAGTCAGAAAATCCATTGATAAATACATCACAAGATTATAAAGAATGTTACATTTTTTGAAATAATTGAATTAGATCTAGATTGCAATAATGGATGGTTGGATAATGGAGAAAAAAGTACTTTCTAATGCAGGAATTTCTCTAGATTATGTTTCCATTTTAAAAATGCCATTTCCAAACAAAACTAAAAAAATAAAAACATGACAGAGGTCATTTTAATGTCTATGGAATCATCTCAAGAAGTCTTGTTGAGAAAGAAAAGTATTTTCTTTTTAATGTCATTTCTGCAATATGAGACTCTGGGATTCCCAGTTCAGTTGCTTTAGTCTCTGTCAACATTAAAGTGATATGATTGTATTAAAATATCACTATATATTAGAGAGAATTCTCATATGACAAATATCACATTTTATAATTAACCCTAGAGCTACAGAAAGTAATAGGACTGTTTTTAGAAGTTATAATTGATCAGTACTTTGGGAAAGGAGGACCCTGTCATAAGATCTATGGCAAATTAAACCCTCAGGACTATTTTTTATTTTAAGAAGCGTTACTTACCATGACCATTTTATCATCTTTAATTTCCCTAACAAAGTTTGTTTCCTTGCCATCCCATCTTTGTACGTGAACCAATTTATCACCATCCATGCTCACAACAGACTGTGGAAATAGATGGAAAGTGTCATAAAAATTGCCCAAACAATTCATTCAGGTTTAATAGTTAAACTTGAAATTCTTTATCTGTAGGAGAGTAAAAATACTTCAATCTTTGAATGATGATGGACCACTAGGGGCAAATGCTGTAGTGGTCTAAAAATTCTTGGTGATGTTTATTGCTGCTTGATCAAAACCTTCCAACTCAGGTTAAAAGGGGTGGGATTCAACCATCAATCACCGTGCCTTTTTGAACTTTTTAAATCACCACACAAGTGTCCCTTTAGACCACTAGTTTCAAAGAAATGAATTCGTTAGTATGATATTTTTAGCAGATCACTTCTAAAAATGAACATGAAAACTAAATGAATTCCTTTCTTGTGTGCAATATGTGTTGTATTTAACATGCATTTCAGTTAAAAGACATGGGATTAAGTAATTATGCCTCAAATAGGTACCAAAACAGAATGAATAGAATAGAAAACAGAGTTGGAAGAGACCTTGGAGGTCTTCTAGTCTACCATCCACCTACTCCTATATCATTTCAGACAAATGGTTGTCCAACTTCTTAACATCTTCCAGTGTTGGAGAATTCACAACTTCTGAAAACAAGTTGTTCAAGTTGTTTTAGTGTGATTAAAAAGCCAATCTAGAACAGAAACTAGGATTGGTTTTTTTTTTCCAGCAAATTCTGAACTTTTCAGGAATCCCAATGGAATAGGGAGTCATGGCAACAAGTATGAGATTCAGAGACAAAGTGCATTTTCTCTCATGTCCTTGGGAATCTCCTGATAAGCAGAGCAGATAGTTGGCCATTGTTAAGAGCCTCGGCAAAAAATAATAATAATAAAAATACTACAAACATATGATCATCAAAGTATCTTCAATTACATTTTATTAATCTTTCAGGGTTTGAAAAATGTATGCTTAGCACCATAACTTAATTTGCCAAGCAAGCTGATGAATCTTTTTATAACCTTTCTCTTATGCCAGTGTAGATTACACTGAAATTAAGTTGTAATGTTTCTTTAACAAATGCAGGGTTTGTTTAAGAGTAAAGATACCTTTCTGCATTCAAAGTCTCTTTCCTGCCAACTCTGAAAAATAAAACAAGGCTGCTTTTTTTTTTTTTACTTACTTTGCAATTCCTGTCATCTGCAGTAACTTCATCAAATTCTTCTCCCAGTTTGAAGCTTATTTCTGTGTTCTTGAAAGTACTCTGTGTTCGAATCGCCACTTTGTCACCTTCCTGGCTAATGATCACAGTTGGTTTGGTAACATTCCCCACTTGACGAGTAGCAAAGCCAATTCCTTTAATATATAAAACAAATTTAAAAAACACAAACATCCATTTTATATTGTTGGGGCAATATAAGCAATATAAGAAGCAATCTGCCTGACATGGAAGGCACCAAACCAAAACAGCACTTGTTGCTGTTAAAATCAAGAAGAATTCTTGGTAACAAAGGTAGTAATGATATAGTTACAATTCTAAGCAGAGCTATATAGAAGACTCCCAAGGTACTCAGCTAAATGTATTTCTGAATGTTCTGATAAAATAATAATATATGAATTTTATTTTTGACATAGCCCTTCTATTTCAATTAACCTGCACTTTTCTTTGTAGAAAAAAAAAACTGTTCCCTTTTCAATATTATTTTATTTCACCAAAAATGATGCAAATTATTGCTTTAGGTTATTGGTAAAAGATTTATGTTTATCCAGATTTTTAATTTCTACAACCTAGATTTGTATATGGATTTATTACTGTGCTGAATACTATTTATTTCCCATATATCCTGAAGATGTACAAAACAGATTATACATAGACTTGGTCAAAATACTTTTTGAGTTCTCCTTCCCACTCACCCAATCTATTTGCTAAAAACAGACAAGAAACAGACCCCATGCAATCAATTTTTCTTACATTGAAAGAGGAAGTAGCTTTCCAATTCAGTTATATTTACATATTTAAAATCTAACAAGCCTATCAATTCATTGAATTTAATTGAACATTACAACAAATATTTGAAGTAAATATGCTTACAATCATATATTTGACTAACATACATTTTTACAATATAGCTCCTCACATTTTACCTTTGTAGCCAGAATCAATTTCAGTCCAAACCATAGTCTGGCTTAACTAAGATGAGGATTAGCTCATACTAATGTAAATATTAGTATACCATTCACTGAACCACACACACACAAAGTTTACATGCTTAAAAATAATTATGGTTTCAGTTCCAAGAACTGTTTAGCATGACTTTGCTCCTGTGAATTCATTCTTTGCAGAATCCAAACTCTGTAACCTTTATACTACCCCAAATAAATATAAGTTAAAAATGGATCCACTTATTGATTTCATATGCTCTTGTTTCTACGTACCTAATGCTTTCATGTACTCATCAAAGTTCTGGCTGTCAGTCAGCTTCCAAGTAGCACAAAATGCCTCAGCCATCTTCACTGTGGGATGAGTGAGAGAAAGGGACAAAAGCTGCTACGATTGTTTAAATCTACACGGTTACTCCTGTTCAGCTTCCTCACTGTGGGAACATCCAATGAAACTGAAAACAATTTAAACTGTTGCCTCCTCCTGAATTTTCCCATTACTCCTTTGAGGTGGGAGGGTGTGAGGAGTGAGAACTGGTGGGAAGGTTGATATTCAGCTGATGATTGGATCAGGCCACTGGGTCAAACAGAGCTGGTTGGACTAGGCATCCTATTCAGTCTGGGAAACGTGAGGAAGAGAGAAGAAAAGGCTTTTCTGCAAACGAGAGGAATGCCAAATGATGTGAGGGTCTTTTAAGTCCTGTTTGAAAACTTGGCAAGGGATATTGCAGCCTCAGAATGGGAGCCACACAATACGATAATCAGATGCATTTCCATTGACACTCTATGGGGCAACAATTTTAAAAGAATGCTAGATATTGTTGGAAAGGAAAGCAAAAGTTATTCGGTTTTGGACTGGACCCTTTAATGCTAGAATAAAAGAATAAATGAGCTTGTATTAGAAAATTAATTATTGCAATCATGCTTTCTTGGTTATTCCCTTGTTATATTTAGTATATTTTTATTATCCTTCTCATATGCAGCATTTTTTTCAGGTTTTTTTGAGTATTCAGTGTTTTGTCTCAAATAATAAGGTTCTTTTTTGAAAAAGTGGAGGGAAAATATAACTTAGTGTGAGTTCTTTATTTCCCTATTCCTGGAGTTTTTTTAAGTATTCAGAAATCTCCCTGCCTGTCCATCTTCTCCCTTGGATTTTTGTGATTATAAAGTATAATCACTAAAACTTGTTTGTTTATAGGATCATTTACAAAGACATAGTTTTTGTCCAGGACAAGGAAAGTTGTCCTGGAATGCAATATGTCACAACAAGGGACTTGACAACATGAGAACAGAATGTTTTTTCTTTGAAGCTTTATGAAAATGTGTTATGATTTAACAAAGAGCTTTTCCCCAAACTCATTTGTAGATACTGAAATGGTGTCTAGTACAATTACATCTAGTAGTTCCTTCGGCCAAACGAAGCAAAGAGAAGTCGTGATACGTTTTTACTTAATGAACTGTCATGTAATGGATTAAATATAGCAGTGAAACATCTTTAAAAATAAAACTCCTTCACATAGCTTGATGTAGAAACAAAAGAAATAGAGGCATAAAAGAAAAGGAAGACTGAACACAGGGGGCCTAACTTGTTGTCCTAAACAAGAATGTCCAACTGTGGCAACTTTAAGACTTGTGGACTTCTAGAATTGCTGGCTGAGGAATTCTAGGGATTGAAGTCCAGAGGTCTTAAAGTTGCCAAGGGTGTCCAAATCAGAGGTGGTATTCAGCAGGTTCTGACCAGTTCTGGAGAACCAGTAGCAGAAATTTCGAGTAGTTCGGAGAACTGGCAAATACCACCTTTGACTGGAGTTTTTACATTATTCTTCCCCTGCCATGCCCACCCAGCCATGCCCACAGAACCAGTAGCGAAAAAAGAAATAAATCCCACCACTGCTTAAAAAGTCTGTAAAATAATGAATTAGCAATAGCACTAAGACCTATATACTGCTTCAGAGCGCTGTACAACTCTCTCTAAGTGGTTTACAGTGTCAGCATATTGCCCCCAATAATCTGGGTCCTCATTTTACTGACTTCAGAAGGATGGAAGGCTGAGTCAACCTTGATCTGGTCAGGATCAAACTGCTGGCACCTTGGAGGTCTTCTGGTCCAACCCCCTGTTAAAGCAGGAGATCCTATACCATTTCACATAAGTGATTGTCCAGTCCCTTCTTAAAAACCATCAGTGATGAAGCAGGCACAACAGGAGTGTCAAACTCTTGATGTACAGCAACATTTGCCTCCTTCACTATACCAGGGCTGAGCATGGCCAGCGTGTTACACATCTGGTCTGCAGGCCATGAGTTTGACATCCCTGATCTACAACTTCTGACAGCAAGCTATTCCACTGATTAATTATCCTCACTTAGGAAGTTTCTCCTTAGTTCCAAGTTTGCTTCTTTCCTGGATAGTTTCCACCCATCATTTGTTGTCAGTGTTAAGCCTGGGTTCCCCAACCAGGGTTAGGTAGACAAGCTAAACAGAATGTGCAGCGTTAGTCAGATAGGCACACAGATA
>BLBF01014384.1:34367-58443 GCA_015471245.1 Laticauda colubrina
CATGGCTGGAGGCATCCTCATGAAGTTCTGGAATGCCCGAGTGTCTTTGTTCCTGAGCTCCACCATCAGTTTGTTGTACAGTCCGTACTCTGCTCTTCTCCCGATCAATCTTCAGACCCAGACTCTTCTTGGTCGCCTCCTTTTTTTCACGTAGTAGAGTTCACAGAGCCTGTAGATGGCTTCGCACTGTTGCAGAAGGATGGTGGCTGCCAAAAGGATGTGTTACGATCTACGGTTGACATGACTGGATGCTGTGGAAGAGGAAGAGTCAGATGAAGGCTGCAGAGGTCTGCACAGCTGGTCTGCTGGTCTGAAAGTGAGATACAGGTGAGTTGCTCCCCCTTTTTATAGGCAGTATAGGTGTCCCTTTGCATCCTCTAGGCATCCTCTAGGCATCCTCTAGGCATCCTTAATATCCGAGATAGGTCCCCTCTGCAAACGTTTTTTCAGTTTTAAATGCTTTGTTTCCGTGCTGCATCCACTAGGCATCCGTTCTGCGTCTGTTCCGCTTCCTCCCTGCATCTGAGCGGATGCGAGTTGTGTGGATGCGGAACGGATGCATAGCGGATATAGCGGATGCATAGCGGATGCGTAACGGATGCAGAACGGATGCTTAGCAGATGCCTAGCGGATGCAGAACGGACGAATTGGATACATTTTCCACACAAAAGTTTTGAGTAGCTCAAAACTTTCTGAGCGGATGAAACGTCCATAAACGGATGCTGGACGGATAGAGAGGAAGCAAAACGGAGGCAGTGAGTACAGAACGGGTAAATCGCGTTAACCAACGGATGGCAAGCTTTTTTGTCCGTTTTACATCCTCTTTGCATCCGTTGGTGCAGTGTGACGGGGGCTTAAACAATTAATGATTGTATTAGCTTTTTGGCTGCTATTACACACAGCTGACTGATATTTAAGTGATCATCCACTAAGGTTCCATGGTCCCTCTCACAGTTACTATTTTTGAGACAGGTTTCGCCTAATCTGTACTTGTACCTTTGTTTTTTCCATCCTAAGTGTAAAATCATGCTTTTCTTCACATGACATTTCATATTATTGGATAGGACCCATTGTTCAAGTCTGTCAGGATCTTTTTGGATCCTGAGCTTGTCTTCTGCAGTATTTGGTTATTCCTGCCATTTTAGTGTCATCTAAAAATTTGATGAATTCCCCTTCTATTCTCTCATCTAAGTCATTTATAAAGATATTAAAGAGAACCCTGTGTCATTCCACTGCTTCCTTCCTTCCATGTAGACATAATATCATTAAGGACAACTCATTGAATATGGTTGTTAGCCTGTTACAAATCCATTTGGTAGTGATGTTGTCTATCCCACATTTTTCTAGCTTTCTAAGAAGTAGATTGTGATCTACTTTGTCAAATGTCTTGCTGAAGTGTAAAGATGCTAAGCATTTCGCTGGTCTATTAATCTAGTCACTTTCTCAAAGAATGAAATAAAAATGGTTTGGCATGATCTGTTTTTAACAAAACCATGCTGGTTTTTAGTTATAACTTTATTTCTAGATGTTCACAGATCTGTTTTCTAGGATCTTTCCAGGTATTGAGTGGTCTGTAGATTTCTGGATCTGTTTTTTTTTCTTCCCTTTTTTAAAGATGGGGATCACATCAGCTCTTTTTCAATCATCAGGTAATTCCCCAGTGTTCCAGGATTTTTGAAAATGATCTTTTATATATAATGCAACTCCACCTCCTCTTTTGTTAGGTATATTTCTTTTGAATAGTTTGTGTCCTTCCATTAGTACATTCCAGTCATGGGTTTCATCCCATCATGTTTAGATAATGACAACTATATCATATTTACCTTCATGTACTAGTATTTCAAGTTCACTGTTTGTTCCCTAAACTGTATAGGCATTTGAGTCCTTTATTGAACTTGGGTATGTTTCTTATATCTTTGTATTTGGGTTTTCCATTCTTTTCATCACTCTGTTTCACTGTGTTTTTCCTTTTCTTCTTTTTCTTTCTCTTTACTCCCTATCTCTTTATATAAGTGGTTTTTGCTTGGAATCAGGTTCTAAAGGTCTTGAACATTGGCCCCCTTCCCTCCTCAATTTTAGTTTAAAATCCCTCTAATAAGACAATCCAGTCATTTTCCAAATATATTTTTTCCAGTTCTTGTGAGGTTCACTCCATCCCTTGCTGGAAGCCCTTCATGTAGGTAATGCAGATCTTGGTCTAGGAAACCAAAGTTCTCTTGACAACACCAGTTTTTAAGCCAATGGTTCATTTCTAAAATCCTTTGCTCCCTCATTGGATGTGTGTCTTTTGTTGGAAGAATGGATGAAAATACCACTTGACCACGTAATTCTTTAATTTTCTTCCCTAGCTTTTTGTAATATCTTGTTATTGTTTTTAGATTCATTGCTGTGTTATTGTTCCCCACGTATAGAAGGGGGTAATAATCCACAGGGTTGATTATTTTAGTAAGTTTCTCAGTTACATCTTTGATTTCTGCTTCAGGGACACAACATAAAACTCCCTAAATTGACTGTTTCGTCTGCAGACTATAGTTTCTGTTCTCCAAAGAACTGAATCACCTATCATCACTCTATACATAACCCTCATATAACATTCTGTATCAGGAATGAATTTACCACTAATGTCTAGAACAGGGGTGTCAAACTGGATTTGAGAGCCGGATTAGCATTGTAGTTCTCCTTTGCAGGCTGGCAGGAGGGGAGCAGAGGGGGAGATAGGGACGGATGCCTCCTGCAGCACCCTGCTAGCTAAAATGGGGGGGAGGGGTGGCAACCTCTGCATCATTTTTGGACTGAACAGCCTCCTGCTGTATTCTGCTGGCCAAAAATAGACTGCACGGCGGCCATATGAGGCATCCCACAGGCCTGTTTTCGGCTTCCACAGCCTCCAGCAGCAGTCTCCCGGCCAAAAACAGGACATGCAGAGGCCCTGCACGGCCCCCATGTGGCCTGTTTTTGGTCTCCCCAGCCTCCAGCAGCACTCTGCTGGCCAAAAGCTGGCAGCACAGAGGCCTTTAGCCTCTTGCCTAAACGGCCGCACAAAGGCCTTTTAGTCCACTTGCCTAAAGTGATTATTTACTTAGGCAATCTCTCTGCTCTGTGTGTGGAGGGAGGAGGTCAGGCATAGAATAGTGCCTACTAATAACAAACCCATGGATGAAAGAGAGACTGTAAAGGTTTCAAATGAAGACATTGGTTATTATTTCAAGTTTTTTTTTTCAGCGCTGTCATAACTTTGAACAGTTGCTGCATGAGGCAGTTGGTTAATGAGGTCTGCCTGTATTTCATTCCACTCTGTTCACAGTAACTCATGCCTTGGTCACCTCCAGAATTGATTCCAGTAACATGTTCTACATGGGGCTGCTATTGAAGAGAATCCAGAAGTTTCAGCTGGTGCAAAATGTGGCAGGATGCAGTTATATGTGTTATATGGATGTATGTTGTATCTTTGCTCCATGAGCTTCATTGGTTGCCATTTTGCTTTTGGTTACAATTCAAAGGTCTTTTAAAAATCTTTAAAGCCCTTCATGGCACAGAGCAGGTTACCCGAGGAACCAAACTATCAGATCTGGCAGGAAATGCATGGTATATGTGTGTTCTGTCTGTGACGGATTTTCAAGAGGTGAATCTTTCCATCACAACACTCACCCTTTGGAATACCATCACTCCTGAGGTGAGATTAGCCCCAACCCTTATGGCTTTCCATGAAGCTCCCATAGCTATTCAGCCAAACGAAGTATCTAGTTTTATCAAAGTAGTTCCATAAAGTCGTATACTGACCTGAAAACATTTCCCATTTTATTCCTGTCTCTATTTTTTTTTTTTAGTTGTTGCACTTTTTTTTTTTTTTGGCCTTGCCATGATCACCTATTTTCTATCAAAAATGTCCTCTATGTTTCTGGAAAACCCTGATATAATTCCGCTATGCTCTAGAAGCCAATAATATAGCCTAGATCAAACATAAGCTACCTCTGCATGCAAAAATATTTTTTTTAATCTGGCTTTAAGTAGATAAATATGTTTCCATGTATCAATGCATATAGTTATATGCCCGGGGTAATGTATTTCTTAGAAACAAAAAATATAAATCAAAGAGAACATATTTTAAAAAAAGTAGATAAAGTCAGCTCTTAGGAGAATCTATCATTTTTGGCCACAGTTGGCTCAGTAAACCTCACTAAGTTTACTGTTGACTTAGTAAACCGAAAATACCAAAGTAGTAAATGCAGGTAGTCTTCAGGTTATGACTACAATTAAGCCTCATTTAGCAAAATTTCTGTTGCTAAATGTGGCAGATGTTCAGTGAATTTTGCCCCATACAATCTTTCTTGTCACAATTGTTAAATGAATCACTGCAGTTAAGTTAGTAACACGGTTGTTAAGTAAATCTGCCTTCCCCATTGACTTTGCCTGTCAGGTCACAACATGATCCTGGAACACTGCAACAGCTGTAAATATGAACCAGTTGCTAAGTGTCTGAATTTTGACTATGTGATCATGGGGATGTCTCAGTAGTCACAAATGTGAAAAGGGGTCATAAGTCACTTTTTCCAGTGCTGTTGTAACTTGGAACAATCCAGTGTTGGTATTCTACCGGTTCAGCCCGGTTCTGGTGAGCTGGTAGCAGTGATGAGCAGCAGAGACTCGGGCTCCCATACTCAACTTTATCCGCTGAATTTGAAGCGTAGCCGCTTTGTGCAGCACAGAATAGTGCTGTGTGGCAGTTGCTGAAGCGACTGGGATTATGCAGGCTTGCAAGAGATGAGTTAGAATGCCTCTGTGCAAAGTGTGCTTTTGACATGTACATGTATTGTGAAGTGCGCCCACCAAACCACACCCATCAAACCAGTGGCAAAAATATTTGAATCCTCCCACTGGAACAGTCACTAAATGAATGGTTGTTAGTTGAGGACTACCTGTAATGCTTTGGGCAGTAGATTGATCAAGTTCTCTTTTTAGAGACTTGGGCCAGGATGCTCATCTTGGAAGGCGAAATCCAATATTTAGCACAACTCATTTGCAATTGGCATTCTTCTGATGGAATGGTGGCTAAACCCTTATCAGTAGAGGCCCATTAAGATCTGCTGCAACAAATCCAAAGTATTTGGACATGTGACACAAACTCATTTTAATCTGTCCTTGGCACTAAGATAATACACAATTATATTATTAGATTTAGTAAACTTTTATTTGCTTTCTTTCATGGGTCAATAAAATCCAGACACAACTATCTAGCATGCTCATGTTGAAAATACATGTACAACACACAGACGTTTTATTTGGCTAACCGTGGCTTTGGTTTCACTCAACAATTCTGCAGATACTGATGCTGATTACAGCCTAAGCCAAGTTCCTAGAATGCCTGTAATTTTTTTTTTTTGTTTATTCATTTGTTTGGAGATGGGAAAACATAGTAAAATATAGTATTAATTCCTATTTAACCATTCTTTTACTTTCTCTCTCTCTCTTTGAACAATCTCAGAACATCCTCTTTCTTATCCTTCTTTTGAATATTTGTATTTCATATTTGTTAAAAGTTGAAAATTTCACATTAAGGTCAGTTATTCTTGGAAGTTATTTATTTAAATATAAAAAGGATTGGTGCTAGCTGGCTGGTAATTGTGATCCTGATACATTTGGGAGGTACTGGCATGGGGAAAACTGTTGCATAGAACTTAGAAATCCATATGAATTTTGCTATTATACATTTATTACGATACAATAAATCCTGTGATGGGAAGTATTGTTCAGAAAGAATGTAGCAAACAGTACTTTGACAGGTCCATGGTTTAGTTCCTTGAAAATTAGCTAGCATGCATCATAATAATTACTGATGAAATGTTTCTGTGCTATTATACAATGGCAAAGTTGCTATTTATTTCAATTGGGTGCAGAGTGCCATCTATTGATTTCAGAGAGAAAGTTCAACCATGTCATCATTTTGTTGTGCCTTATACTTTTATTTAGGTTCAATCTGAAAGCTGAAAATAACAGAACTCAAAATATTGCATAATTAATTTGGTATCCAATAATATGAATATGTTGTTTTAGAAAATAAATAGAAAAAGTAATAGCTGGTATTGAGATAAATTGTAGAGGATTCATTCTTTTGTAAGAAATGTGGGTTTTGTGCATAGATCTTAGAAAAGTATCAGAATAGCACAAGGCACACTGTCTTAGTCAACAAAGACAAATATTAATATTAGTATGGTACATATGGTCTAATACATTTGGTCCAAAGAGTCATGTACCCATTTGTTACAATTGTGATTCTCTGAGGCAAGGTAGCCAATAAAGTTATTACTGTACTTCAATCCAAAATATGTTGTTTGGAGTCTAAACTAATTATGTTGAAAGAGAACATATGAATATATTCAGAATTTACATTAAGCATGAGAATCTGAAATTCATTTAAAAATAATGATTATATTTCCAGTTCAATCTCAATGATTATGCTCTAATATGGAACATACTTAACTGATTTTTCATGCAGCAAAAACATATATAACTGTGTCATGGAATTCTTGTGCAAATAATATACACATACTTTATTTTAAACAATACAATCTTTATTATAAAATGTGGATCAATCCTTTGGAATAGATAAAATATATCAGGAAGAAAATACTTTAACAATCATAACAGGATCAGCGATAACCCAATGAATCTACACCTTGACTGAAGCAAAAAGTTTTAGATCTTCTTAGATCTTGTGAAAGGCTGACTAATAGAACACATTTTTTCTGATGTATGGATAATCTATTTCGTTCTTCATGCTGAAATGCAATTTAAAAGCAATTACGGTTGTTAAGGATTTGTTTTAAAAATTAATCAACAGAATTTTGATTTCTCCAGAAAAGCCAGTTTTAAGAAAGCAAAATAGCAAATACACTCAAGGGATTTCAAAATTCTAGGTGATCTTGGTTTATCTTGACATTTTGAAAGAGCAAAAAAAGGCATTTTTGTATGTCTTGAACTTCTGTACATTTCTCAGTCAAGTTCAGATTTAAAAAAGGTTTTGTGGGGCTAATCTCCAGATGCATTTCCTTTTTCTTTAAAAATCAAGCTTCGTACTGTGTCAAAAATACTCTGGGTCTTGGCTTCTGGGAAGCCTTTGGTATCCAGGGTGACAGAAAAATGTTACTTTAAAGTCTGAAGAGGAGAGGCTTTCGAGATTATTGTGCAGAACTAGAGCAGTTGTTACAATGGGAACAGAGATGGACTTTCTGGGATAGAGTGGGGAAGGGTGGTGGGTGAGCAGGAGGTTTGTCCTGTCTCAGAAATGTCCATATTCCTCTAGTTACATCTTCAGTATCCACCAGCTTATTCCTATATGGAATCATATATGACTCCTACATGGCAGTGGTCCCCAACCTTTTTTGTACCAGGGACCAATTTCACGCAGAAACACTTTTTCAAGGACTGGCAAAAATCAATTCTTTCCCAATAGTAAAGGGCTTCTTTACTATTTCTTTACTAAAAACATATTTATATATATATTTTAATCATGATTATTCATTCTGGTATAAAATGATCCATGGCCTGGTATAAAATGATCCACGGACTGGTACCGGTCTGGGGCCCAGTGGTTGGGGACCCCTGCTATATGGAATCTAATTGTATGATAAATATGGATACCCATCTTCTGGAACAAAACAGCAATCTCTATTATTTCCCTGTTTATAGTTTAGAACTGGATGCT
The DNA here is from genome assembly GCA_015471245.1 of Laticauda colubrina. Taxonomy (NCBI): domain Eukaryota; kingdom Metazoa; phylum Chordata; class Lepidosauria; order Squamata; family Elapidae; genus Laticauda; species Laticauda colubrina. The sequence continues at coordinate 42,070 of BLBF01014384.1, forward strand.
CTTTTTACTATATTTTTGAAATTAGGGAATTTCTCACGAGTTCCTTAACCATGAAGAGCACCAGCAAATTCTCCCTATATTTAGCAATGTCCCATGTTTTTAAACATTTGTTGTGTGGTTTATTCAGAATCGTACTCAATCTAAATTCGCTGATTTTTGTATGATGAATCTTACATAAAGTTTTTTATTCTGGGTCTAGAATTACTGATTTTGATATGTGCTTTTGTGTACTATTCTATGTATAAAATGTGTGTTTGTGTGCATGCGCATGTATGTACACATATATACTAAGCTCAAACCAAAGCTAATATCTACATTTTAAGTTTATTAACAGAAAAGTTCCCAAGTTATTCATGATGTTTGTTGTTGTATTTGGTTATTTGCACTAATCAGCTGATTAAGTTGGACGTCATTTTTTGAATGACTGAAAATAATTCTTTTTTTTTTCTGCAGGTACTGGTTATGATTTGTAAATAAATAAATTGCTTCTTGGTGAATTTGAGAACATAACTATTTTTTCAACATATTCATATTAGCCAGCTACAAATATTACATACTTCATAGTCTTGGACACTCTGGCAGTGAAATTCATAGATGATCACCCAAACCAATCATTTTATAAACATTAGGAATCCATTGTTTTTTCTTCCATCTCTTGGTTTTCCATAATGGCACCAGAGGATGACGCTTCTCCTCCTTCAGCTCCTTTAATTAAAGAGATGTGAACATGAGAAAGTATTAGTTCTACAAAGAAGAACTCAATCAAAACACTTGGAATTTGGAAGAACTTTTCACAATATTTGCTCACAGTAATATGCATACCCCAGAGTTATACACCAAATTCAAAGAACATGTGCTGCTGATGAAAGAAAACAGGCAAGTATATGTTGTGTAACAGTTGTAAAGTAGTGTGCTTCCTGTTATTGTGGAGAAATTACAAACAAAGCAGCTTATTGGCTTATGGAGCCTAATATGAAGTTGGAAAGATCCTTAGAAAATTGCTTAGTAATAATTAATTATTATTAATAACAATACTTTTAATGATAAAAATTACTTAGTAATAATAATATCTACACACCCCTCACATCCGGGACATAAATTGTCTCAACTTGTACCCTCAAAATGATGCTATAGGGCTCTGCATACCAGAACAACAAGGCACAAGGAGTTTGTCCCTGAATATCACCACTCTGCTAAACAACTAATTCCCACAACACTGTCAAATTAACTACTAAGACTGTATACTATTCTTCTTCACATCCTTACATCTATCTCTTCCCTCTTATGGCTATATCCATGATGTTTGTATCTTTACAACTTATATTGTTTTGTTTGTTTTCTAGTCTAATTTGATTGCTTATTAATATTCTATGACTACCACTAAGTGTTGTGTCTTATGATTCTTGATGAATATATTTTTTCTTTTTGTACACTAAGAACATATGCACCAAAGACAAATTCCTTGTATGCCAATCACACTTAGCCAATAAAGAATTCTATTCTGTTCTGTTCTGTTCTGTTCTGTTCTGTTCTGTTCTGTTCTATTCTATTCTATTCTATTCTATTCTATTCTATTCTATTCTATTCTATACTATTCGAAGTTGGAAAGATCCTTAGAAAATTACTTGGTAATAATGATGCCTTAATGAAGAACACTCCTTAGTTATTCTAACAGTTAAAAGTAGCTTTTGATTCTCAAAAGGATTACCATCTGACATTGAGAGTTCTGCTAATTTGTGTGGCAGTTCTGATGTTCCAGCTCCAGCAGAAGAACCCAGAATGTCTGGTAAGGCATTTCGGCGTCCAGCCCGTCCTGATGCAGCAAAATCTGTGGCTACAGGCTCAACATCAGTCATCTCTGATGTCTTTCCTCATAGCAACATCTCCTGAAAAACACCAAGCGTTTCAGCTTCAATAATCTGGTGGCCAAATGCAAAACAATCTTGTTGTTTAGGAGGAGAAAGTAACTTCTCTTTTGAAAACCAAAATGTATTTTTCCTTGGTAGAAGGACAGGTCTCAACACATCAGTGCTGAAACTTTATCCCAAGAGTCTATTTCCTGTTTTTCCCCCATTTTCACTTTCTACTTACAAAATTTTTTATTTATTTTTGATTTGTCACTCGCTTACAAGATAATAGGTATAAGTATATACATAGTTATGAATACATGAAATGGGTACATATAAGAAGAATAAAAGAAACAATAGGACAGGGACGGTAGGCATGTTGGTGCATTTATGCACGCCCCCTACAGACCTCTTAGGAAATGGGTGAGGTCAGTAGTAGACAGTCTAAGGTTAAAGTTTTTGGGGTTTGGGGAAAAAACCAGAGTCAGGTAGAGTATTTCAGACATCTGTTGCTGAAGTCGTATTTCCTGCAATCAAGTTTGGTGTGGTTAATCTTGAGTTTGTATCTATTGTGTGCTCTTGTGTTGTTATGGTTGAAGCTGAAGTATTCTATGACAGGTAAGTCATTGCAATGTATGATTTTATATACCATACTTAGATCAGACCGAAGACGGCATAATTCAAAGTTTTCTAGGTCTAGAATTTCAAGTCTAGTGGCATAAGGTATTCAACAACGAGTAGAGGAGTGGAGAACTCTTCTTGTGAAATATTTCTGGACTTTCTCAACTGTGCTAATATCAAATATGTAATGTGGGTTCCAGACTGAGAAGCTGTATTCGAGTATTGGTCTAGCAAATGTTTTGTATGCTCTAGTTAATAGTGTGATATTACCAGAGAAAAAGCTACATAGGATTAGGTTAACAACTCTTAATACCTTTTTGGCAATGTAGTTACAGTGGGCTCTGGCACTTAGATCATTAGAGATGAGTATTCCAAAGTCCTTTACAGAGCTTGGATCATCAACAAGGTCTTGACGATTCAGCTTGTATTTTATTTTTTGATTTTTTTGTCAATATGTAAGACAGAGTATTTATTTGTTGAGATTTGAAGTTGCCATTTGTTTGACCATTCTGATACATAGTCAAGATCTTTTTGAAGGGTAGCAGTATTGTCTGTGGTATTGAACAGCTTTACATCATCAGCGAAGAGAACGTAGTTGCTCTTGATATGATCACAGAGGTCATTTATGTAGAGTATGAAGAGAGTTGGTCCTAGAACACTGCCTTGGGGGACACCACTATTGACAGGTACAGAATTTGATAGGATACTCCCAATTTTGACCATTTGTTGTCTGTTTGAAGGAATGCTTCTGTCCAGTTATGCAGTTATCCAGAGTTACCATAAGATTTTAATTTTAGGAGTAGTTTGTCATGTACCATTGAATCAAAGGCTTTACAGAAGTCTATGTAGATTGCGTCTATTGCTTTGCCCTGATCAAGTTGTGTAGTCCATATGTTTTTGCAGTGTAAGAATTGTAGGTAACAGGATAGTTTTTTTTCTGAAACCAAATTGTTTTTTAGAGAGTAGGTTGTTTGTCTAAGTGGAGGATAATGGATTGGTTAATAATTGATTCCATGACTTTACAGGTGATGCAGCATAAGGAGATTGGTCTGTAATTTTCAACTAGGCTGGGGTCTCCTTTTTTGAAGATGGGGATGACTGTGGCTTGTGACCATAGGTTAGGCAAGGAGCTGGTCCTGAAAGACTTTTCAAAGATTATGCTTCGAGGTTCTGCTATGGCAGTGGATAGCTTTTTTAAGAAGTAGGCACATATTCCACCCGGTCCAACAGATAGGGATGGTTTTAGATTGTGTAGTGCTTTTTCAACAATGTCTTCTGTAAAATCAATATGTATTAGATCATTGAAGTTGTCTGTGGTTCGACTAGGAAATACTGGGCATGAACCATTGCTGTTTACAAATACTGAGCCAAGAATGTGTTAAAGAGGTTGGGCTTAATGGTGTCATCGTTGCAGTCTTTACCATTAGGTCCTTTCAGGGTGGGATGGACCTTGAGTCTTTTAGTTTGTTGTTTTCAAAATTGTAAAAAGCGTGGGTGGAATTGGTGCGTAGAAAGTTTTCCTCTTGTTTAATGTGATAATTGGTGCATTCAGTCTTTATTTGGTGGCATACATTTTTGTATTGGCTTTTGAAGTTGGCAACGTGACCAGATTTGTTTTTCCGCCAGTGTGATCTCTTTTTGGACTGAAGTTTTCTTATTGTTATGGGTAATCTGTTTTTTTTTTGGGGGGGGTTGTTATTGGTACATATAGTTTGATGACTCTTTTGACTTCAAGTAAAATATGTTGTAATGGTCTCAACGGTACTGCATCCAGTGAATAGAGACTGCCAATCAAGGGATGAGAGATCATTGGCTATAAGATCATAGTTGCCTTTTTTGAAGTTATAATTGGGGATTACGTCATTGTGATGATTTTTGTGTGGGCCTGTTGAGACAAAAGTCAAACATATTGTGGTCACTGTTGGAAAAGGGTTCTTTAGTTTGTATTCCGTAAATTAAATTCAAATTATTGCAAAAGATGAGATTGAGGCAGTTGTTAAACCAAGTGTTGTTGGTTACTAGTTGTTCCAGTCCCAGATTTGTTGCAGAATTATAGAAGATTGCATATATGAGTCCAGTTGTACATTCATTTGGGGTCCAGTTAATATGAGGTAGATTGAAGTCACCAAAAAAGATAAAAGCATGCAGGCAGGATGTTGCCCATGTTAGTAGTGAATTTAGCTTGTTTACATGTTCAGTGTCATAATCAGGTGCTCTGTAATGTGATATTTAAGGATAGATCACAGATGATGGTTTCAGGAAGAGCAAGCTCCTGGGTAACTTGGATGTGTTTTTTTAATCCAGTGATTTCCAGTAAACCTACATATTTGAGTGAACTGTTTCTTTCTTTGTTAAGGCCTGGTCCCACTGGGCGATGGACGCAAAACGTATGCATAAAGGACACAGCGGACAACCAAAATTTCGGGGGTGGCTCCATCCGTTGTCATCCACTCCAAAAAGTGGTGAAAATTTGCATAAACAGAACAGAAAAGAATGGACGTGGATAGTATGTAGCGGGGATGTTAAACGGATGTTCATAGGAAGCCTAGCGGATGAAAGCAGATGGAAGCGGATAACACCTCCGAAGGGATTCTGGGGGAGAATTTCAAAGCGGATGCATAGCGGAAGGGGCGGATGCATAGCGGATGAAGCAGATGCATCATGGACGCCTATAGGAAACAAAGGGGATGTCGCGCAGATGTATATCAGATGCAAAGCGTTCACTGCGCATACGGGGAGTATGAATTGCGTCAGCTCCGCAGATATAAAAGGATGCAGCACGCACGCAGTCAGCATACAGGGGAAAGACATGCTGCCACATATATCTTGCAGGAACACCATGGTTCGTCAGTCAGGCAAGAAAAGGAAGCCCATGCCTACTTGTTCAAGCCCTGGCAAGGTGAAGAAAGCCAGAACCAGCATTCCACCCCCTCGCACTGATTCTGAAGCTGCTGCTGCTGTGGTGGACCAGCCCCAAGGCCCTCAAAGCCCTGCTGCTGAAGGCCCTGCTGCTCAAGCCCCTGAAGGCCCTGCTGCTCAAGCCCCTGAAGGCCCTGCTGCTCAAGCCTCTGAAGGCCCTGCTGCTCAAGCCCCTGAAGGCCCTGCTGAAGCCCCTCCCAGAGGGAGGAAGAGGCAAGGGAAGCAGAAGGGAGAGAGGAAACAGTACACCGTTTCCGAGGAGCATGAGGATGAGGTGCTGGAATGGCTGAGGGAGAATGAGTACCTCTGGAGAAAGGGCCACAGACTGTATTGGGACACGAAGAAGCAGGCAGCTAGGAGAAATCCGGGCAGGCCACTGTCAAGCTTACTGACCGGGAGATGTACGTCATGGCCAAGTGCAGTTTCCTGGAGGATGAGAAACGCCAAGGAGCAGCCCCTCTGAGACCCCTCTCCCTCAGACAGCCCGTCTTCTTCCAGCCAGGAGCCAGCTACCCTGTTCAGGAAGGTGTCTTCAGAGGGTCCCACGGTAGAGACCCCCCCTTGGCAGCTGCACTCCCCATGCCGGCAGACTTGGAGGATCCCGTGGAGGATGATGCCCTGCTGTCACAAATGGAGGAAGAAGCAGCAGCCAGCAGAGGCCAACCCACCCCTACCCCCACCCCCAGCTCCAGAGGATGCAGGCAGAGAGGCAGACTGGAGGGCCAGAACCACAGTGTGCTGTTGGAGATCAGGGACACAATGAAGACCAGCACAGAACTTCTCTCTCAGTTGGTCCACAGCGACATACCATCCTCGGACCGGAAGCCCTTCATCACCTACGTAAGCCAGACCCTGAGGGACCTGCCCGAGGCCCAGTACCAGGTGATGAAGCAGAAGTTCGCAGCACTTCTGCACAATCCTCAAGGCTCAACTGAAGCTGCTCCTACCCAGTCCAGGTCTGCTCCTCCAGCCCAGGCGATGTCACAGCCCTTCCAGGGCTTTCAACAGCCCCTCACCTACCAAGGCTATGACTACCAGGACTTCCCACAGCAGAAGCAGAACTTCCCAGTCCAGGCCCAGATTCATCGGACGCCACAGACTCATACTGAGATCCAGTATAAGATTTTCTCCCCCTTTTTATAGAAAATATTGGTTGTCCACTAGGTGTCCTTCTACATACTCTAGACATACTCCACACACCCTAAATATACGAGATACATCCCAGATAAAAATGTTTTGTCCATTTTGAATACTTTATATACGAGATGCACTTTTCAACTGTTCCATTAGAGAGGAAGAGAGTTGGTCTATATCAGTCAAACTTAATAAAACTGGAAGCACATCTGACTAATGCAGATTACTAAAAGGCATAAGCTTTCACAAGTTACAGCTCATTTAATCAGGTGCATGGAGTAGCTGAACTAACATAGGATTTAAATTGGGATGAGGCCAAAGGTGGGGAGAAAGACCAGTTAGTTATTACAATATCTTATTAACAATCGCAGTATGTTAATATCCTATTATGTTTGTTGAGATCTTTGGAGACTCGTTAACTGTGAATTTCAGCAATCAAACTTCTCAGGGTCACCTCTAGCCAAGTTTTGGCACAAACAGAAAAAAAAAAAACCCAATCCACCAGCAAGGAAAGTCCAAAAATTAAAATAACAAGCAAAAAAATGTGAACCGGAAAAAAGGCACAAAAAAAATGAAAGAGCTAAACTGGCAAGCCGGCTATCTGTCAAACCTGATCTAAGCCTCTCTGCAAAAAAAAGCTTCATCCAGGGGGTGAATATTCTACAATCCTAACTATTCAGACCCTTTAAAGAGTGGTCTGAACACACTGAGACTGAGTGAAGAACTGGGGACCGTTACTGTTCTGTATAACTTGGAAGAATCCAAGTTGAACATTCTGATTGGCCAGAAAGGCCGAAAGTGGATTGGTTCGCTAGGAACCAATCCAGGGAGCTGCTTAAAAGCGGCAAAGTTAAAGAAACGTCATCGGCTATTAGCCGGCAGGCAAGCCTGTATAAAAAGGGCTGCTGCGGCTTTAGCCGCCCGTTCCGTTACTGTTGCTTGTTTGAAATAAAGACTTGTTTATTGGAACCTGGTCTACTGTGCGTTTTTCCGGACGGAACAAGGGGATGTGTTCTCAGTTTTCAACTCAGCCTGCAGAGCTAGGAGACTAGAGACTACCCATCCTGGATTCTCCCTTCAGCTCAGTGGAGAATAAACTCTTACTTTTTCCTGGGAGTATCCTGGAGGTTAAACTGCTCTTGTATTATTTTTTCCTTGTTTTGAACCCTGTTGTCAAACTTGTGTTGATTAATTATTTTGCCCAAAGTTTGTTGTGTTTATCTAATATAAAAGCCCAAAGACCTCTGTTGGGATTCCAGAAGCCTTCTGAACTTGTTCAGAAGTCAGGAAGAAGGCAAGAGGGCTATTTTCGAGCTATCTCATGAATGAAAGTAAAGGATGGAATTTTTTATCATTTGTAGAGCTTAAGCATTGTGAGGAGAGGATAATGTTTCCCCAGGAATATTACAGATAAATACAACATGTTATATATAAGAATACAGTGCTGTAGTCTCTAGAAATGTGTCTCTTAAAGTAAACCAGGTATGACATCCTTATAATAGAAACAGCTTCACTTTCCAAGGGGGATCTTATCTTTAGCTTTCCAGTGTACAGGAGCAGAAGGAACTGATTGATGGGATTGTGTGTCAAGAGAGACAGACCTGAAAGGGCAGTTGGAAATATCAGGAATATTTTCTTTCCATTTATTGTGATCCAAGATAGGTTGTTTTGGTGCTTGTTTTAAATTAGAAATAGAGAATGTAAATTAAAAAACAACAACTCTAGATACATACCTCTTCACTTTTTTGTGGCTTAGTTGATGAGCAAACCAATCGAGATGGAAGTAGTAAATGTTGCATTACCTCTTTTAAGAACTTAAAATTCTCATGAGGGAAAGGGACTGCGAAACTATAAATAGGATCAGCAAATAACCCAACGCTGTTCTGGATTTTACTTTGTAGTACTATAGCGCCTTGGATGTAATCAGGGGTGGGATACGACAGGGTTAACTACCAGTTTGGGATTTACCAGCTTCCCTGCGCGCTGGGAGCCACACGCCTGTAAATCATCAGCAGCAGTCTGCATTCAGAGAAGCAGTCTTTGAAACAGCCCTCTTTTCTTGTTTTTTAAACTGCAACTGTGCCTTGTTCGGCAGCTGAAGTTGAAAAATCAGGAAATAAAGATCAGGTAAGAGCCTGGGTGAGCAGGTGAGCAAAAACATCAGCAGACATAGAACCGGTTCTTTGTCTGCTGCTCTTCAGAGCTTCCGATTCTACAGAGGTGGACAGAACCAGTAGAAACCCACCCCTGGATGTAATCCCCAACTATTTGAAACACCATTTGAACACTATCAACATTGGCAGATTCACTATCAGCAAAAGGCAGCTTTGCTTGAAACTGCTTACATCCTGTGACAGTACCTTTAACACCATCAAACAACCACATCTGCCCATCTCAGGTCCTTAGGAAGAACTCGATAGGTGGATAAAAATGCCAAATCCAGTCTGAACATTTGGCTAATTGTGCAAGCAACCATAATAAAAATATTCACTGTCCTTAGATTAATTCAGGTTTTTGGGGGGAAACATGCATTCTCATCTTCAGCGAAATGGCCAATGTTAACACAGGCAAAGTGATTTAGACAATATTCAGGAATAAAGGAGAATTTTTAACAACTCTCTACAACTCATTGTAAAGATATTTGTGGTAAACATGTTTATTAGTATAAAAATCAATTTACCCTGACTGCTGTGCTTTAAATATTTTTTTTTCCTAATTGTTCAAGCCAAAAACACTGCCAGCATGATTTTACAAACTAATGAAAACAAGACAATCCCATTTTATGGTCTGTAATAGGGCTGTCAAACTTATGGCCCGCGGGCCGGATGTATCACAAGCTGGCCATGCCCATTCCCCGTTTAGCGAAGGGGGGGAAGTCCCAATACATCAAGTGATGCCACCATGACAAAGTGAGTTTGACACCCCTGGTCTCTAAAGAAAAGCTACGGGAGGAAAAATGACAGGAAAGGGAAAAGGAAAGCTAGCAAATTCAGGCATTAATTCTTACCATCTTACCATTCTTTTCATGATCAATCCAAATGGAAATGAGCTGCAAACACACTTCAAACAAGCACCTCTGACAAGGATACCACAATCATCAACTCCCACAAGTGAAGTCAAGATGGCAGTTTCTTGCCATCTGTTGCTGCTGCTTTGGTTATTTACAGAATTGTTGATTGTGGTAGCCTTTGTGTGTGATGCTTGCTTTACAGGAAAACATTAAACAAGACTATTATGTTAGCTGCTGTCATGATGAAATATTTTCTCTTGGTCTAGGCTGTGGCCATGACAGCCCTACATATAGCAGAGTGAAACCAAGACACAGGATCAAACTGCAGTAATTTTCCAGCAGTCTAATGGAGTGCTCTCATAAATTAGTGGAATCTTTGCTAACATTGAACATCTAAAATTAGTCCCAAGAGATACATTTCCATCTCTTTAGTCTCATATCTAAGTATTTATATAGATCTTCAGACACAGCAATATTTGTATATCAGTAATCTGTTATGGTACATGCATAAAAATGCATACAGTATCAGACAACAATTAGAACATTTAACCAGTCTACTAACCTTTGCATGTTAAATCAAAACACAATGCTTGGTAACATCCCATTTCTTAACTAATGCACAGAAATACATAATATAAAAACTAAGTGCTTAGCAAACAGTTTCCTACATGTCTACTTAAAAAAAAAGTCCAACTGAATTTGATGAAAGTTATTCTTAACCAAGTGCAAATAGGATTTCCACATATATTAGTTGAATCATCCTCTTTCCCCCCATTTTTTTAAATTAAGTGCTGTATTCTAATTTCCTTTTGCCATGTTTTAGCAATATTGTAATCACTAAAAGATTGACAATTTCCATTATTTTTATAGTCTGGAACAAGGGGACACAGTCTGATTCTTTTCAGATCTTTTGGATTCCAACAGGGATTACACTTCATCATGGCCAAATTGGCCATTGTCATATTGGTAGTTTAAGATATCTGTATGGCATCAGGTTTTCTATCCTCTTTTAAGAAAATAACCTACATTATTCAAAACAATCACTTCACTAACTTGTGTAAGAACATACAGGATCAGTACCAGGTCAGCAATAAACAATGTATTACTGCAATTGTTATGAGAAGTAGTGTCAAGGTAATGAACATAATGGTATATATTTTATTATTGTATTATCTTCAGCCTGCAGGAATACACCCCAAAGTTGTGTTGTTTTGCAACAGTTAACTAAATAAAGATCCAAAGTATTTGCAATTCTACCCAGAAACAAACAACTTAATTTATTTTCCCAATATTATTAATCTTTTTGGCTGATCTTATCTGATCAATATAAATCAACTCACATGACTTTCTATTCTAGATTCTAGGGTGAAAAAACAGAATCCTGAAAGTCTGTCAGGTTTACTTTCTGCCCTATCTTATACAAATAAATCAGGGACAGGTTGTTTTGTGTTTTATGCTCATGATTTCTATTTTCTAAGAACTGACACATCTTTTTTTCCTCCCTAAATAGTTCTCTTCCCCTGGCTAGATCTACATTCTTTCACAGATATTGAATCCAACACATTTCTTCTGCAAGCTGTATTAGGTCCAGTTGAAAAGGTTAATGTTTTAATTTTGGGGGTTTACTGAGTTGCTTAATTGGTTTATAAAGACCTTCAGTGAAGCTGTTGATAAAATTGCACTTAATTTATCCCTTTTAAAAATGATTTCAGGTGACAGCTAAAACAAGATAACAAAACAAAATAACCAATATGAAAATTAAGTGTTTCACAACTCTGTATTGTGTTTGTTACAAGGCATACTGTATATTTAGAAGAAATCAAGTCATGTTTCTGATCAGGGTTTTCATTCTAATGTATAAATCAACTTATATATGGCTTGGCTGATTTCATATTTCCATAAAATAAAATTATATGAATTTAACCGTTATATAATTGTATAATTGTTGTTCCTTTACGATCGGGACCCAAACATTCTTTAGCTATTTATTCAGGTTTTCAATCCTCTGTTCATGTATGTTAATTTATCTTTAACTATGCTGGCATTAAAATAATATTTTCTTTCTTATTCCTAGTAACAACCTCAAAATATATACAAGGTTACCTTTCAACACCCATTATGTGGTTAGCAAAATCTAGGGATTAATAGTGGATAGCATCAAAATGGTACTTATTAGATGTCTTAGCCTAATATAATCCTAACTGGTCTCTTCAGCTTCCCATTTCTTTCGTCTCTCCAAAGAGGTAGACAAAGCTGTGTATATAACATCCTGAAGGAAATGAACTGTATATTCATGGATTGTGTTCATACAGTTGCTGTCAGGGTAGAAGCTTAACTTGAGGATAACTTGTTATTTTTCTAATGTCTACTACCAGATGGATCAGGAACTGCTGCAGTGTTACTGATCCATTGGATCTACACATAGTAGAATGCGTATTCCTGAAGTAGAGCAAATTATTTTTGTTATCAAGGAGCAAGAATGGTTCTCTGTCTACTGTCATCAATCTTACTCTGTTGTGTTCTGAAAGAAAATGGTGTTGCAGAAAATGCCAAGAACAGTAATGGAAATGTGATTACCTCGTGCTACAATTCAAACTCCCATCTCCTTGGTTTATTTGCAAGTTCAAAAATTATTTGAAATTTGAATTCAGATATACAAGATTGTTTTGTTTAGTTCATCTTTATTTGACTTCTCTCACTGTTAGCATATTCCCTGGTGGGCAGAGATGTGTTATGCTTTTAAATGCCTAAATCAATGTTTTTTTCAACCTTGATGACTTTAAAATGGGTGGACTTCTAGTTCCAGAATTCCTCAGCCAGCTTTGCTTTGATTCTGGGAGTTGAAGTCCACCCATCCGAAAGTCACCAAGGTTGAGAAACACTAGCCTAAATGATATAGAAAACAAAACACAAATGAGAAAGTGAAGGAACTTATTCTCAGTTGCCAATGTATTTTTGCTTGAAAACATTGGTTTTGAGTACCAAGATGTACCCTTTCAAAAGATAGCTTAAATACCTTCTCCGTTCAGCCTCTTTGTTGGCTTTACTGAACATTTATCAAGTCATGCTTTCACCTTTCTTCGCCTTTGGTGTCACCTAAGGATGTTTGCTTTTCATACATTCCAGCATAAACAGATATATCAGCAAGTTCATAAGCAACTGAAACTTTGCGTTCCTCAAATGTTGATATCTCACAAATATGCTTTCCTCAGAAATGAAGTTTTGCAAATAATAATCACATCTGCACAGTTACTCACTTAGCATTCCATTCCTCTTGTGAACCAGCACATTTAGAATGTCCAACCTATCATAGATTAATAGGCAATAAATCATTTCTACTCCCAATACCCAGTTGGTGACACTGCACTAGTCCTGATGCAATTAAACATTTGAGTCCTTGTACCAAGCCCACCTTGGACATAAATATCACCATCTGCTTCATATCAGTAGAACAATTTATTATGCCTACAAGGTCATTTTTGCAAAAGTCTATGCAGCAAAATATTGCAGGAAACCCAATAACATAGCAGCCTCAACTCTACATCCACCATATGTGAGAGCAATCATACCCTCTATATGGGTGAATTTGTCCATTGCATTATTTCTCTTATTCAAAAAAAAACCAAAAACAAAAAAAACCCCAAACCATACTTTCCCCATTAACTTGGGAACCAGAAATCTAGCCAATTGTTTCCTTATTTTTTAAAATAAACTCTTGCTTTCAAAACTAAACATTTTAAATAACCATATAGATCTTTGGAGTTGCTTTATTTTCAGATGTTAGCATCACATAGATGGACAGAAGGAGAAAGCTTTGGTGCAAATCTCTATCCTTCCTTGACAGAAAGAGGATTTTTGTCTGCTTCCTTTTTTTATGGGTGGATTAAAAATAGATATTCTTTCTTGATGTATGGGACATTGCTAGTTGCAAAAGGGTCCTATTATCACTTTCTAACCTATGTCTTCCTTATATTACAATAGTTTCTAGACTATAATTAACAAAATGCCATTATTTATTATATGTTATAGCAAAAAAACAAACAAATGGAAACAAATGAACTTATAGCTTTATAACAAAGTCATCTTCAAATGGCTTATACCCACTTCCACTGTCAATGTTTTTGCAAGTCTGACATCATTCATACATAATATAGAAAATTATAAGTTTATAGTTAATGAATCCAAGTTATTAATGCTGTTGTCACGGGGTGATTCATCTGCTTGAAGTATTTATATGTACTTTTCCATTTTGGGACCAAGGCAATGAATAACAAAATAATTATTACATTTAAAAAAATAGCAGCCAAGAGCCAAGAAAGAAATAGACAGCATAACAGCAATACTGTATTCTTTAGAAAGGAAGATGCCTCTAAATGAAAGAATTCATACCCTTGAAAAAGGAAGAATAAAAGGAAAATATCATATAAAAGGAGAAAAATCATGCGGATGTCCAGCTTACACTTTGTCAGTCTAAAGTTGCTACTCCAGCTATAATCAATCCTAGTCATTTCTTCTATCTACTCAAGTCAATTACAGAGTTTCATGTGTTCATGCAGATATTATGTGTTAGCCATTGGATAGGAAATCAAAATGATGTTGCAGAGAGCCAGGAAGCCAGGATTTGCTTGGTCACTTAGGAGAATGCAAATTTGAGTAAAGGAGACACAAACAGAATGCAATAAGATTCAATTTATGGCCCTAGTGCAGGGATGTCAAACTCAAGGCCCATGGGCTGGATCTGGTCAGCAGGGTGCTTAGATCTGGCCCATAGGGCTGGCCTGGAAATAGTAAATGAATGGCCCGCAGTGCTTCTGCTAGTGAAAACGGAGGTCAACACACCTGCCTTAGTGTATGTTCTAGAGAGAAATGGAATGTTCTGACACATTTTGAACATCCTTAATACAAATCTGTGAGAATCTCACTTGCCTCAGAAAGACAAGTCAATTTGAGCTAGGGTTTATTATTGTTAAACAGTAAAGTTGGCTGTAAAATAAGATACTCCATTGATAAAAATAGACCTACATTTTTGCATATAGCTACATTCTGTCCTATGAATCAGGGGTGGGATTCTACAAGTTCGCACCTATTTGTTAGAACCGATTGTTAACATTCTAAGCAGTTTGGAGAAGCGGTTGTCAGAGGAAATTACTGGCCTTATCCTGTAAGGAAGGAAGGAAGGAAACATTTTGGTGTTGCTTACAGAAACTGCCTCTCTGTTAACCCTTATTACATTTTTGGCAGGACTGGACTTCCTATCTCAGAAACTTCTCTAGAGTTTTTTTTCCTCCTTTGTTGGTACTTTGCTTGTGTGGAGTGACCATTCAATGTTACAATGGCACTGAAAAAAGTGACTTTTGACAGTTTTTCACACTTACAACTGTTGCAGCATCCCCACAATCATGAGAGGCCAGGAGAGGAGATGTGTGCCTTGATGTGAGTGATGTTGAATTACATACACCCAGCCAGTCACATGACCACCAAGCCACACCCACCAACTAAGCCATGCCCACAGAACCAGTTGTTAAAAAATTTGAATCCAACCCCTGCTATGAACCCAAACTATCTCACACAGAAATACACAAATATATACATTTGTATGCAAAACTTCCTTTCTTTTTCTAGCAGAAACTGTACAAGAGAAAAATGAGGGGAGAATGAGGAGAGACCAGCTAAGAAGAATCTATAGCTGGACTGAAGGAAAAATTGATCTGGGAAGGAAAAACTATCTGGAGAGGAAATAAGAGAAAGAGATAGCTGGAGGAGTAAAGTGCGAAAAGGGAGGAAAGCCAATGTTTAAGCACTACAAAAAGGGTTACATTCACCAGTTAACCACTCCTTATCAATTCAAAGTAATCTTTGGGCTAATTTTCAGTGCATTTAAGCAGTGATATATGCAGTCATTAGTACCATCTCTTTGCTTTCAACAAGCTCTCTTCTTATTGATTAATATAATTGCCCAATTCATAAGTAATTCCAGTAAATTTTTTGAATATACCACATACAAACATCAGCTTGAATTACATGCTCTTAAAGCCCATGTCACACTGAACCAACGGATGCAAAGAGGATGTAAAACGGACAAAAAACTTTGCCATCCGTTCAAAAACGCGATGTACTCACTGCCTCTGTTTTGCTTCCTCTCTATCCGTCCAGCATCCGTTTATTGACGTTTCATCCGCTCTAAAAGTTTTGGGCTGCCTAAAACTTTTGTGCAGAAAATGTATCCAGTTAGTCCGTTCTGCATCCGCTACGCATCCGGAACGCATCCGCTATATCCACTTGGCGTCCACTGCGCATCCGCGCAACTCGCATCCGCCCGGACACAGGGAGGAAGCGGAACGGACGCGGAACTGATGCAGAACGGATGCAGAACGGATGTAGCACGGAAACAAAGCGTTTAAAGCGGAAAAAACGTTCGCAGA
Source organism: Laticauda colubrina (assembly GCA_015471245.1). Taxonomy (NCBI): domain Eukaryota; kingdom Metazoa; phylum Chordata; class Lepidosauria; order Squamata; family Elapidae; genus Laticauda; species Laticauda colubrina. Next base: position 58,023 of record BLBF01014384.1, read on the forward strand.
GGGGACCTATCTCGGATATTAAGGATGTCTACAGGATGCCTAGAGGATGCAAAGGGACACCTATACTGCCTATAAAAAGGGGGAGCAACTCGTCTGCATCTCACTTTCAGACCAGCAGCCCACCTGTGCAGACCTCTGCAGCCTTCATCTGACTCTTCCACTTCCACAGCATCCAGTCATGTCCACTGTGGATCGTACCACAGTCCTTTTGGCAGCCACCATCCTTCTGCAACAGTACAAAGCCATCTACAGGCTCTGTGAACTCTACTATGGGAAGAAAAAGAGGCGGCCAAGAAGCGTCTGGGTCTGAAAATGGATCGGGAGAAGAGCAAAGTACGGACTGTACAACAAGCTGATGGTGGAGCTCAGGAACGAAGACACTCGGGCATTCCAGAACTTCATGAGGATGCCTCCAGCCATG
>BLBF01014385.1:0-10872 GCA_015471245.1 Laticauda colubrina
GCTGTCTGGAGAGCTGAAACACAGACCACCTTCAAGACAGACACACATACCAACAAACTCAGAAAACTACAACACCAGAAACAAACTCCTTCCCCCTCACAGCCACACCTGAAACAAACAGTACACAACATCTCAGACAAGATACTCACTGAAGCCGAAACCAATGTCCTTTAGAAAGGATTCAACTTTGCTGTTGCTCCCAAACACATCCCCACAGAAACCATCATATGCGGAGTTGAAAGCAGCCTGACCAAAACCAACCTTGATGATGCTAATAGAATCAGACTCGAAATCACCAACATCCTCTGCACTAGCAAACCACCCAAAAGCAACTTTTTGGGTTGCACAAACCCAAAACACCACAAGTCCACTTGTCCACCACAAACACCACTTGTCCACACCACAAGCCAGGCAAACACCTGGGCACAAACAGACTCCCCCTGATACCTCTTCTTTTGAACTATTAATGGCTGGAGTCTGAAGACTTTTAAGTGAAAGAAAGAAGATTGTGGTGACCTTGAAGAGAGAACTATAAATCTGGTTTGAAACTTGATGAAAGAGCTTTGGACATCATATAGTGGCAGAGTTTGCTTTTAGCTGGCCTTTTCCCCCCCTTTTTGTCTCCCCCCATCATCCAGATATTTTCTAGTTGGACTGTGGCATACTGACAAGGAATTTGATTTTTTTCTCTATTTTTTATAGCTTTTTTCTTTTTTATATCCCTGAATATATTTTTTTTCCTTTTAATCTTTTTTTTTTAATGTTCCCTTTCTGCTTCCTTTTTATTTTTTAGTTTTCTTTTTAAATCAGTGGAACTGATGGGAGTAAGGTACAAAAGAGGCTGAATAACTTTTTCCCTTTTCTTTTTTTTCTTTTTTGCTGTGGGTTTTTTTGTGGGGGGGGGAAAGATGAGTAGAAAGACAACAATTACTGCTTCTTTGATAACAACATCCTCTTCTTCACCATCTGGAGGACAACGATCAATACAGATGATGTTGCAATAGGAAAAAGATAAGGAAGAGACATTATGGAGGATTATTCAAGGAATTCAAAAGATACAAGTAAGAACAGAGAACTTTGAAAAGAGAATTGAAAGTATTGAACAAAGAACTGAAAAGACAGATGAAAAAGTTGAAAATATCCACCAGATGATGATGAAGGAAGGAAAAGAAATAGGGAGAGAGAGAGAGAGAGTGGTGTGTTTGTGAGAGAGAGAGAAAAAGAAAGGGAGAGAAAAACAGAAAGAGACAAAGAAAGAAAAAGAAATAGGAAGGGAGAGAGAGACAGAGAAAACTCTGTGCTATTATTTTTAATTGTTCCAATATTTATCATGTGTTAATATCTTTACATTGTCCTACACCAAGAGTGATTCTACTGCCTTTCTTTTGCCCAGGGCTACCACATATTTTTCAGGGTTCACATGCATTCAATGCCTATAGTCCAGAGCATGAACACATGTGTGTTTAACAAGAGTTGAAAAGGACCTTGGAGGTCTTCTAGTCCAACCCCAAGCAGGAAAACTAAGGCTGCCAAACTCTGAGTAGAGGTCCTGGGAAAGGTGTCAGAATAACACTTAGAAGGGACCTTGGGGGGAACCCTATACCATTTCAGAGAAATGGCTGTCCACTCTTTTTTAAAAAACTTCCAGTGTTGGAGCACCCAGAACTTCTGGAGACAAGTAGTTCCACTGGTTAATTGTTCTCACTGTCTGGAAGTTTCTCCTTAGTTTTAGGTTGCTTCTCTCTGTGTTCAGTTTCCATCCATCGCTTCTTGTTTTGCCTTCTGCTTCTATGAAAAATACATTGCCCCCTTTCTTTCTGACAGCCCCTTAAAAGCCTGTTGCCTATCACACTCTTGAGTAAAGCATGTGAGCCATTTCCTCCCTTTAGTGGCCCATGAAAGTAACTCTATAGTAAGCAGATAATAAAGTGAAAAAAGGTGAACAACATTTTAACCGAACTATAGATAAGTTGAGGCTGGGTGACAAGGAATGGCTGGGAGGGGAGGGGCCAGGTGAGGCATCCCTTGATGTGAGTGACATTGAATTGGACATGGCCACCCAGTCACATGACCACCAAGCCATGCCCACAGAACCGGTAGTAAAAAATGTTGAATTCCACCACTGGGAAGACAGGCAGACCGCACCCACCAAAACCCCTTTTATTCTGGAGGGGTTTTCCCCCCAAAGATATCCCAGATCACTGCGATCGGCTGGAGAGAGGAAAGGATCCCCTCGACCCCTGGGGGAGCTTCTCCCTGTCTGGAAGGGGGGCTGAGGGGGGGTCCCTGCTCTCCCCCAGGAGCTTCTTTCCTCCCTGCAGCCCCAGAGATGCCATGCCAGCCCCAGGTGGGGAAAGGGGGGTCGCAGGGCAGCAGAGGGGGGAGGGTCCCACTGGGAAAGGGGCCTGGGGGGCTCTGGCCCAGCCTCAGGACAAGTAGCCCCAGGAAGGAGGAAGCGTCAGTCTGGGGCTCCCCAGCCCCCCCACTTTTGGGAGGGGGGCTGCCAGGAAGGACCCTGGGAAATGGTGGCTGCCTTCCCCACCCTCTGTGGCCGGAGCGGGAGGGACCCCAAGGTTCAGGTGAGGAGGCTGGGGGGTCCCTGGAGACGGGAGCTGGGTTTGGGGCAGTGGAGGGGAGGTCTTTGCCCGGCTGAGGGAGGCTCCTACCTGGGGAGCAGAGCTGCTCAGGCCCCCCGCATGTCCCAGGCCTCCCTGCCTGCCTCTCCTGGGGCTGAGACCAGATGGAGCAAAGGCCTCCCTTCCCCTCTGCTTGGCCTGCATCCCTTCCCTTCTCCCGGCTCAGGGCTGCCCAAAGGGCCTCAGAGGATCCGGCCCTTCTGCCCCCCTTGGCTCCCAGGCCAGGAGGAGGCTGGCATGGAGGAGACCCCCCAGGCAAGAGGGACCCTGTACAGCCTCCCAACAGCCACTCTCTGTGCGTGTGTGTGTGTGTGTGTGTGTCTCCCTGCGGGATCCAAGTGGGAATCCAGCCCAGGTGAGGAAGGGGGCAAAGTCCCAGGAGGCCCCCCCTGCCTCCCTTCCTCCCTCTTGTCCCAGTCGCACTCTGGGCCTCTGGACGCCATTGGGGGTCTCTGGGTTCAATGTGGCTGCCCCGATTGGGAAAGAGGCCCCCGAATGAGCCTCTAGAGGGTCCTCGACTTACAACCACAATGGACCCCAGAATTTCTCTTGCCAAATAATTGTCATTAAGTGCATTTTGCCCCATTTTACAACCTTTCTTCCAGCAGTTCTTAAGTGAATCTAGCTTCCCCACTGACATTGCTTGCTGGAAGGTCCTCAAAGCCCCCCCCCCATGAGTTGGGGACACTGTGACATCATAAATAGGAGGCAGCTGCCCAATCACCTGACCATGGGGGTGCTGCCATAATTGTAAAGGTGAGGAATGGCCAAAATCCCTTTTTCAGGGCCGTTGTGACTTTGAGTGGCCACTAAATGAAGCATCATGAGTGGAGGCCCACCTGCCCTCTGAACAGAAACTCGGCTGTCCTGGCAGCTGCCTCAGCCGGAGTCCCGGATGCTCTCCAAGGGCCGCCCCATGGAGAGAGCGCTGCAGGAGTCCATCCCAGAGGTGAGCAGGGCTTGGGGGCTGTGAAGGGATCCACGTGGCCCAGGAAAGGGGGAGGCCCTCCCAACCACGGCTGCCCCTGCTCCTCCGGCAGGAGCTGTGGGCCCAGGACCCCCAGATCAGGCCCTGGGTGTGGGGGGGTCTGAGCCAGTGCCCCCTTTTCAGGCCGCTTTTCCTCCCCCCCAAAGTCCCCAAAGTTTTTTTTTTTAAACCAAGGGGAAGAGTTATAAAGAAGACAGTCATTTTCATGTGAATATATTGTATTGAAAACCGGTATTTGGCCAAAATTTCAATTTCACGGCCAAGCAACTTTCATATGGCCAAATTTCTCGAATTTGGCTGGAAAAATGGCCAGATGGCAACCCTGAGGTTCTACTACAGACCCAAAGGAACAAGGAACGCTGTGATTGGATGAGATGCTCAAAAGAAAAGGCGCCTTTTACACAGACAGGCGCTGAGAAAGAGCACGGAGGGGCTGAGAGCTCCGGCTCCCCTCAGACAGGAGTGGCGAGGGGTCTTGGCGGGAGGGGGGTACGAGGATTTCGGGGTCCCTGGAGGGGCGGTGGCTGGTTCGGGAGCCGGGCTGTCTGTCAGGGAGGGGCGCTTCATGCTGGGGCAGGGAGCGGCAGAGCAGCGGGCAAGGAGCGGGCAAAGCGCCCAAGAAAGGCAGCAGAGGAGCGAGCTGAAGGGGCCCAAGAACCACGTAGAGTCTCCCACGGCGGCTTCAACGGCTCAGCTGGCAGTACGGCTGGAGTGTCTAGTACTAAGCAGAGGGGTCTCAGCCGGAGGGGCGAGTAGGGTGAAGCCAGCCGACCAGCAGGGTCACCTTTTCCCACCCCTCCTTCCCTTCCCCACCCAGCAACCCAGCTCCTCTTCGCCCTCCGCTCTGCCCAACGATCCCCGAAGTCACCCACTAGGACAGCCCCCACCAGTTCCCTCATTCAGCCAGAGCACTGCCCGGCCCTCCTCCCCAGGGGACTCATCCATCTGCGGGAGCTTCATCAAGAGTCTCTCGATCTCGGCCTGTCCCTCGGGAGCCAGACTCGTGTCAGCAAAGGGGGCCCATGGAGGGCGTCTCACTGCTTCTTTTCTCTCTCTCTGGGGCATCTTTTCAGAAGCGAAGCCCAAGACTACGATGGGTCTCTTCTCCTTCTGCGACAGAAGGGAAGCGAAGGCGGTGTTTCTGTGCGATCCACTGAGGAGAGAAGGGAGGCGATTCTCACGAACGAGGCAGTTGCACAAACTCTCTTGGCCAGCTGAATGGAGGGAAGGGAATATAGGAAAGGAAAGGCAAGCAAGAGGGGAATTGGAAGGGGGGGATCAGCCGGAACCTCTCACAATTTCAGAGGTCGAAGCAACCGGAGGGCTCCCCCCTTTCCCGTCTTTCCTTTCGTGGAGTTTCACCCCAGAGCAACTATCCCAAAGGGTCTGGAGGAGCCCAGTGGCAGCGTCCTCTTGTTCCGCAGCTCTTACTCAGTGGAGCAAAGCCCAGCCCGCCAGGCTACCTCAACCAGCAGCCCAAAAGCCTCGGGAGCGTCGCTCAGCCCCGGGAAGGGCACCATCCCAGCCGCCGTGGAAGCACGAGGGACCCCGAGGGAGGGAGGAAGAGTCCCCAAGGGGCGCCGCTTCTGGCCCCACCGCTCCGCCCAGCTGCCGTCCAAAGGGCGCTGGAGCAGAGCGTCTCAGGGAGCCTTGGAGCCTCCAGAGGGTGAAAGTTTGGTGCTGCTGGGCAGAGTGAAATTGGCAAAGGGGGGGGGGCTGAAGGGGAGGAAATCTCTTGGCTTCTCAGCAGCTATCATCCCACTCGGCCCTCCAGCTGAGGCCCCCCAGAATCCCTGCTCAGCACCGGAGATGCTCCCAGAGCCTCTATGTAGTTCTTGGGCCCCTTCAGCGTGGGAGCTCCAGGCCTTTGGCTCTCCTCCCCCCAAAGAGACCCCGAGGTCCCGCGGAGACCCAGAGCCTGCCCGCCCATGGGGCCGTCCGGCCACTCTCCTTGGTGGGGGCGGTGCAGCCTCTGGAGACAGAGCCCCGACATGTCCCGGGAGGGCAGAGGCACGGAAGCCCTGCCCCAATCCAGGCGGCCCTCGGCCACCCCCAGGAGGGAGGGAGGGCCATTCGGGGGAGGCAAGGGGCAGTGGGGAGGTGCAGCTGTGGAGCCCCTGGGATGGGGAGGGTCCGGGGGTGCCCGGTGGGGGTAAGGAACCGATGGGGGGGGGTTGAGTCCCATATCAAAGACAATTGGGTGGCTCTGAGCCAATCAGCAAAGGACCAGGAGTTTGAGTCCTGTCTTAGGCCTGAAAGCAGGTGGGGGAGGTTCTGTGTTCTAATCTTCTCACAGACTCCATGCATTCCTGGGGGGACGGTGGACCAATCCCCATGAGGCTCTGGGTTCCAGTCCCACCATGGCTCTTATTGATTGGGGGGGCTCCAATTAATGTGGGGGAGCAGAATTGGGCCTTCTTGGGCTGTGAGGGGGCCGGGTGTCCCTTCCTGGGGGATGCGAGGGAGGAAAGGGACTGTTGTGGTGAAACACCCCTGTTCCCATCTTCCTCTGCCTGAGGGCAACCCGAGGCCTCCCAGCATCCTTGGATCCCTTCATTTGAGGTCCTTTGGAGGGGGAATCCGGAGGGGAAGGAGGGGAACCATCGCAGCCGATCTGCCCACTTCAAGGACTCAGGGAACCAGGCTCCAAGGGGGAGATTCCAGGGCATTGGGATATTTAGCGCTGCTTGCTGCTCGCTTGAAAATGCTGCCTTCTTTTCCAAATGAGTTCCTGTATGTGTGGGTTTGTTATGAGCATGGTGGAGTTTTACCTTTCTAAATGTGAAGGAGACCCTGAGACCATCTAGCCTCATCCCTCCTCTCTGCAGGGATCCAGTTCAAGGTCCTCTGACTGATGGCTGCTCCCTCTTTGCCTTCAGACAATCTGGGAAGGGGAGACTGAGCTCTGTCAGGGAAGAGCCCCCCCCTCCTAGAAGAATGGGCTATTTTGAGGCATATTAAGGAGGGAAGATCGTTATATTTCCCCAAAGGGAGAAACAGGTTGTTCCAGGCAGAGAGCAGCCCCCATCTTTCATCAGAGCCCTCAGCAGAGGTCAGCACTGAAGGGATCAAGAGCCCATGGAGAGAAGCCAAGGACCTGGGAGCCTCCTCCTGCCCTGGGAGCCAAGGAAGGGCCAGATCCTCTCCCTCTGCAACCCTTTGGCCAGCCCTGAGCGGGAGGAGGGGGTCTGGGCCAAGCAAAGAGGAAGGGAGGCCTTTGCTCCATCCGGTCTCGGCCCCAGGAGAGGTGGGCAGGGAGGCCTCCCCTCCACTGCCCCAAACCCAGCTCCCAGCTCCAGGAACCCCCAGCCCCCCCACCTGAGCCTCCAAGCCCTTCCTGCTCAAGCCACGGAGGTTGGGGCAGGCAGCCGCCGTTTCCCCAGGTTCCCTCCTGGCAGCCCCCTTCTCTGAAGAGGGGGGGGGGCTGGGGAGCCCCAGACTGACGCTTCCTCCTTCCTGGGGGCTGCTTGTCCTGAGGATGGGCCAGAGCCCCCCAGGCCCCTTTCCCAGTGGGACTCTCCCCCCTCTGATGCCCTGCGACCCCCCACAAAGAGGCTCCTGGGGGAGAGCAGGGACCCCCCTTCAGACCCCCCTCCAGACAGGGAGAAGCTCCCTTGGGCGTCGAGGGGGATCCCTTTGCAGCCAATCGCAGCCATCTGGGATCTCTGGGGGGAAAACACCTCCAGATTAAAGGGTGTTTTTGAAGGTGCAGCTGCCCCTCTTCCCCCCCATTGCAGGCTGTCCTCTGGAGGTACCCCCTTCCAGGGGAGGCTCCTCCCCCAGACCCATTTGCAACCTCCTGGGGTCCGGGTGTGGCTGAGGGGGATTGGTGGCAAAGGGCAGGGGGGGGGGGGGGAGCCTTCGCCTCCCCCCCCCCCCCGGAGCTTTTTCCCATCAGGCTGGCGAGGGAGAGAAGCAGAAGCTGGCAAAAGGCAAGTGCGCATGCTCAGTTCCCTTCTGAAGCTCAGAGGCTGCCCGGACTGCGCCGCCAGCGGAAGGAGCCCCCTGGTGGTCGCCCCTGTCATGGCAGCTCCCCTTGCGAGCCAGGGGCCGGAGAGACCCGCCTTCGCCTCCTTGGCGCCACAACCCAAGCGGCAGTTGAGACCTGACACATGTTAGTTTGTTTCATCTCTGCCTGCGACAGCGAGGGGCAGTGCAAGAGTTAAGGCCAGAGAGTTGTGGCGTCCTAGAGCGCAAAGGAATGCCTGCTTCCGCCCTTCCTGAGAAAACAGATGGAATCTTTTCCTGTTCCAGCAGCTACGGGCAACGGTCGCTCGCGCATGCGCTCTTTGTCCTGAAGATGTTGCTCAAGGATTTCTGCGCCTGATTCTGTGAGGCTTCAATGGGACTCCGCAGGAGGGTCACGTGATGGAAACCAGTTCTGTTCTGTTCCCCCCCCTGGTGGGGAGGTGGAGCCAGGATTGGGCTCCTCCCCTTTCGCTGCCTTGAACTGCTCGGGTGGGGACCTTGCAGCGATGATGGGACTTTAGACTCAGGTACCACTGGGGGCTTTTGGGGGGGGGGTCCTAGAGGCTGCTGGGGGGGGAACCAAAGGGCCTTTCGGGACTCCCACCTTGGGCAGAGTGAGAGGAGGGAAGGCGCCCCTCCCCGTGGGAAATGAGCAGCGGATCTTCCCACGCCTGGCAAGATTCCACCCTGGGGGGAGGGGAGAAATCCTGGGATGTATAGAATATATACTGTCTGTATAGATGGGTAGAATGTCTGTTGGAGGTTGGACTTCTCTCTCTCTCTCTCTCTCTCTCACTCTCACTCTCACACTCACACACATACACACACACACACAAAGGGGTGGGATTCATTTTTTTTAACAACCAGTTCTGTGGGCGTGGCTTAGTAGGTGGGTGTGGCTTGGTGGTCATGTGACTGGGTGGGCATGGCCAACTCAACATCACTCATGTCAAGGGGCCTTGTCTGGCCTTTCATGACAGTGAGGATGCTGCAACAGTCATAAGTGTGAAAAATGGTCATAAGTCACTTTTTTCAGTGCCATTGTAACTTTGGTCACTAAACAAACTATTGTAAGTCAAGGTTTACCTGTACAAAAATACAAAAAGCTTCTTTGCTTGCAAAAAGCTGCCCTAAATACATTAGATTAAAAATACCTGCAAGCCAGAGTTACAAACCAGGCAGGGTGCCAGAGCACCTTGAGGAGTGAAAATAGTTAAAATGCAGTGATAACTATCAAGCAGCCAACTCTTGCTCATAAAGTGAAGCCCTTTAGCATTTAAACTCTCCAAAAAAAGTAGTTGAGAATGTCGAGAAACATTTCACAAGAAGAGTTCTACATTCCTCTACTCGTTGCCGAATACCTTATGCCACCAGACTCAAAATTCTAGACCTAGAAAACCTAGAACTACGCTGTCTTCAGTCCTATCTAAGTATAGTATATAAAATCATACATTGCAATGTCCTACCGGTCAATGAATACTTCAGCTTCAACCATAACAATACAAACTGGGGTGGGTTTTTACCGGTTCGTACCGGTTCTATAGAACCTGTTGTTAATGTCACCGGTAGTTCTAAGAACTGGTAAAACCATCCCCTGCTTGGCCCCACCCCTCTCCGCTGCTCCTACGGGCCAAATGCTGTTTTTTATTCCTGCGCATGTGCAAAAATCCCTTCCTCATTCTTCCCCCCCCACCCCTCCCTTCGCTGCCCTGGCCCCTGCCCCATCCACTGCTCCAAAGTAAACAAAACTGTTTTTTTTTAATGTTTTTTTTACTGTGCATGCACTAAAATCCCTTCCTCATTCTCCCCTGCCTGCCCCTCCCTTTGTTGCCCCGGCCTCTGCCCCATCCGCCACTCCAAAGTAAAAAAAAGAACATTTTTTTTAAAAAAACTGGTTTTTTCATTGCACACACACGAAAACCCCTTCTTCATTCTCCCTCCCGCTGCCCCTACTTATAGCGCATGTGCCTGCGCTATAAAAAAGTTTTACCACCCGGTGCGATCGCTCACACCAGCAGAAACAGCAGCAGCCACAGCTGCGGCTTTAGCCGCAGCCCAGCCAGCCAGCCAGCTGCCCCTGCCTGCCTTCTTTTGTTTGTAAAAGTTTTATTCAATTTTCACATATTAAAGAAAAAAATCTTTTTTCAGTGAATAGCATGATTCCATTAACACATTTCCATTACAAACTTGACTTACATTTCATATTAATCTTTCACATTTAGTAACTTATCTTAAACTTACATTGTATATTTTCTTTAATTTTAATCATCAAGCTTTTCCCATCCTATTTTATAGTTTTCCAATACATTATTTGATCTATTTCTTTCAATCCTTAATACATCATTATATATTTTCATATTCGTTATATTTTATCTTCTTATTATGTCAGGTCTGCAATTTACTCATCTATTAATTTATCATTCCAGCAATTCACATATTTTCAACATACTACTAAAAACAACCACAACAATACAACACCCCTATTTGCCAGTTCCAAAGTGCCATCCCTGTGGTTAAATGTATCACATAATGAATCCCCCCTTAAAATTCCCATAATTTGATCTTGAGTTAACACTTTAAAGAAGAAAAAGATACAATAATAATTTTCTAATAATTACGACATTACGTGTATCTCTTTTTAAATCTGGGTCTTCAAGTTCCCTTTCTTGTTACCTTAAAAATATAACTAGATTAAAAAAAGAAAAAAATTATAGATAAAACAGACATGATTAATCCCATCATTTCATAAGACCAAATATTGTTTTCCCTTTGACATTACTCCTATTTGCCACAACTTATTAATTCCCTTGCTATTGTTAATATCTTTCATCCAATTACCTCTTTTAATTTAACATAAAAGGGATAAAACGCAAACAGTCAGTACAATGGCAAAACAATATCAATCCCCTTCTCCCATCTTAATACTCTATGTTCCACTTTTTTATTATTTCATGTTATTGTTTATTTATTCATTTAATATTAATATCTTTGTTTTAGTTATCTCTCTTAATATCAGAACATAAATAAAAAATCAAACAATCACAACAAATAAAACAATATCTCCCCTTTTAATAATCTGTGTTTTACTATTTTCTGAACAATCCTATCATTTCTCATTTATTTAAACTAGCCCTTATACTCTTGCAGAATCCTCTTCTTTATGACTCTCAACCAACCATTATCTCTGTTCCTTTTAATTAAACAGTTCCATTTCATTATTATATGCTTGCCACCATGTTCCTTTCTTTCCAAATCCCATTTCATTCTTACCCTTTTTTT
>BLBF01014386.1:0-12495 GCA_015471245.1 Laticauda colubrina
ACAGTTCCAGGGAGAAGAACGGATGACACAGCAGCCCCATCCGAACCGGTCGAAGTCTTCACTAAGAATGAACCGCGCAAGTCAAGTCGAGTCCGGAAAAGCCCCACCTACCTGTGAGACTACGTCACCACGTAGGACTGAACTAAGAGGGGAGGGGTGTTCTATATGTAAAGTGGGTGACTCCAAATCTGCAAACCTGATTGGTCAAATAAACTAAGCATTGGATTGGTTCACTAGGAACCAATCCAAAGAGCTGCTGAAAGGCGGCAAATTTAAGCAACTGCCATTGGCTACAAGCAGGCAAGCCAGCCTATATAAAAGGCTGGCCTCGGCTTAAGCCAAGCGTTCCTATTTACTGACTAGTTAAAGAATAAAGTATTTGTTGTTGGAACCCGGTCTACCTCATGTGTTTTCCGAACAAAACACATTGCATCACACATCCAGCCCGTGGGCCAGTAGTTTGACAGCCCTGTGCTAGATATTAAATCTTTGAAAGGTAAATTATAATTTTCATATTCTGTCTTCCTTTTTTATCATATGTATAGCTTATCAGTAATGATGATGTTGTCCATTCAATTAATTATTGGCAATTCTATTCTCTCCACATTTCTGATCTTGCACTATTTCTTTGAGTTTCTCTATGCTGTTGTCAGAATTGATAGGTCTCCAGCCATGTCCTTTGCCGGCCTGGTTTCTTTTCAATCGCTAACTCTTCCGAACATAATTGCTTTCTCCAGTGAATTTCCCTGCATCACATGGTCAAAGTGAGACACAGTTTTGTAATTTTGCCTTTTAGTGACATGTCTGGTGTTATGCGCTCCCGTACTTACTTGTTAGTCACCTTTGCTGTCCAAGGAATACACGAGAGCCTTCTTCAGCACTTCAGCTCAAACAAGTCATTTTTCCTTTTTTTTTTTTTTAAGGTCAAAGCTTATTGATAAAGATATGTTTATATACAAAAACACACCATCTCTCCAAATTTGTTCATCTTTACTAACTTGATTTGGCTTTGATATAAATTATGTTGTATTCACTTCAAATATGATTTAGAAGTATGCATAAGGTTACATAAAACTTTTGTCACACTAACTAAAGTTGCAAGACCATTTATATGTATAAGTTCAACAAGATATCTTTTAGCTAAGGCAGGAGGGTGAAGAAGTACAGCATGTAAGTGAAGATTTCAATCAGAATGAATACAATATTTGAATAACAGAGATGTGTTTATATTCCAATACCTCTGAATTGACATCTCTCTCTTAAGACAAATCAACTATGTATATTCAGGCATACACACAGTGGTGGTTGCCTTTATATTTCTTGTTTGTTTATTTTAACATCAATCTGATCTCTTTTTTAATTTTGACAGTAAGATTTCATTCAGTTTTTAAAAGCTACTAACCACACTTAATAAATTTTAGATATAAAGAGTACGTATTAGCAATTGAATCGCTCCTGTTGTACAACTATTATTAAATCATACATCACTGTTTGCTAATACTACAATATAATTATGTCCAATAAGGATCTAATCTTATAATCATTCCAACATATTATGGCAGTGACAAAGTATTTGCATTCCATAAAAAATAATCATCATGAAAAGAGTTTTGCAGGCAGATATCTAGCCAAAACAATTTATTATTTTTCAATAAAATATTTTAAAAAGTAATAAGACATTTCCAATTATAGTTGAGGAACAACCAATTGGACTTCAAAATCTAAATGGAAGCAAAATTCTTCCCATTAAAGCAAATAGAAAAATCAATCGGGGTTCCCCTGCTGTCCATTTCTATAAACCTTGGAGTTAAAATACTAACACATTTATTAAATGTAATGTCAATTGGGGCTGGATTTTAGGAGTAGTTTAATTCAAGCTAAGAATTAAATATTCTCACATCTACGGCCATGTGAATAAACACATAATCATATAAATACCAATAGCACTTATACTTATATACTGCTTCATAGCGCTTGACAACCCTAAGCAATTTACAGAGTCAGTATAATTGTCCCCAACAATCTGGGTCCTCATTTTACCAACATCAGAAGAATGGAAGGCTGAATCAAATATGAGCTATTCAGAATCAAACTCCTGCAGTGAGCAGTGAGTTAGCCTGCAATACTGCATTCTAACCACGGTGTCACCATGGCTCTTACTATACTTATATTATACTATAAATAGTATAATAATGTATAATAATGAATCAGGTGCTGGAATTAACAATGGTAGGAATACTAGTACTTGGCACTAATTCTTACACTAATAGCATCTTAACTATGTAACTCCTCATGCATAATGTATTATGGTCACAAACCATAATAAACCTGAAACCAGGTTTAAAAAATAAAACATTGAAATAAAACAAGGAATTGTAGCATATTAGAATTAATGATGAAAATAAAACAAGGAATTGTAGCATATTAGAATTAATGATGAAATTATTGATGGGCAGCCAAAATCTGCCTAATTTTACAAAATGTAGCTACATTTAAAGGTGTGTGAGCTCTTACTAATGTATGAAAATATTATTGTTGCTTATTGATTTACAAAAACCCATAAGATATTGGGTTTGTGGACAACAAAAGTTAAGAATGTCTTTCTTACAGACATGTACATTTGATGTATTTATTTCCAACAATGGATTCAATGCAGTATTCGGTTACCGCGGTAAAATGTAAGATAGTAATAATAGAATATGCAACACAAGAGACAGCAGGCTTGGATATGAAGACATCTGTTTAATAATCTAAGCATGCAAACTCATAATTCACATTGACTGATCCAATTTTTCTATCTGTAACTATTTGGCAAGAAAACAGCAAGTAGAAATATTGCCAAAGCCCTTGTTTATATGTACCTAACCAGAAAATTTAAAGCTTATTAAATGAAAGTGAATAAATTACATCCTGGATCAAAGTGAATTTAAAGAGGAATATATGGCAGGAACTGTTTTCAAAAGGCTTCCTTCAGGTGAAGCTCAACTCCTGGTAACCTCAAATGCCAAAGCAATGGTTTCACACTGCTTTCTTCTATGATATTTCTCATAGCCTAGCCTGTAGTTCTGGAATTTCCAGTCACATGAAAATCTTGGTCAATTTTTCTAAACCAAGTGGAACCAACAAAATGGGAGATAGAAAACTCCCAATAATTTTTAGTTACTTTGGAAGCTATAAGTTTTAATAAATTAGTAAGTAATCATCATATTTTAATGACCCCATAATCTCTTGCAGGGTGGACTCTGGGCAACTGAACAAAGCTAGCAAAGTGTTTAATGGCCAGATGCCCTTCCTGTCACCAATGCGGAGTTTTGTTCAGCAGATATGTTCTCATTGTGCCCAGAGAGAGAAATATCTGCCTCTACTTAGGATCAAACTCGTAGCCTCCTGATTATGAAGCAAGAGCTCCACCTCTAGGCCACCACACCACTCCAACAAATCAGAAAAAAATGATTTATTTCTGGGTAAACTGAAGGCAGTGATCTCCTACCTCCTATTTCAGCATCCCCAACCATGAGATTTTAAGTCGATTGTTCTGAGAGAAAGCAACTGACCCAAAGAATTCAAAGTCTCCTAACTTCTAGCTCAGCACCTAAGCTACTAGACCAGACTGGTTGGTAGGATTCAGAAGAGCCTTTTCTGCTCTGATATTCTCCCAATGGAGGTGAGGTCCAGTCCCATATTTTTAGCCTTCTGGAGTTATAATAATCCAATTGGGTGATAACCAGGGAATGAATACAGAGCTGTGGTGGTGCAGTGGTTAGAATGCAATACCGCAGGCTACATCAGTTGATTGCCAGCTGCTAACAATTTGGCAGTTCAAATCTCATTGGCTCAAGGTTGACACGGACTTCCATCCTTCCAAGGTCGGTAAAATGAGGACCCAGATTGTTGGAGGCAATATGCTGACACTTTAAATGCTTAGAGAGAGCTGTAAAGCACAGTAAAGCAGTATATCAGTCTTATTTCTACGAATGACTGTGCAGTGACGCACAATTCAGGAAAGGCACAACTGGCCCTTCGACACAAAGTTGTGCAATGGCTTTCCTAGCATATTGATGGTACTTCACCCCATGGTGTTGGATGATCTCACCCAGTGGTTTCATGTAGATGTTACAAAGGAGTGGAGAGAGCCCCAAGCCCTGGGCATGCCACAAAGAAACAGTCATGGACTGGATCTCTCACTCCCTATCAGTACCAACTGGGACACGCCTTGGAGATGAACCAGTGCAAGTCTGCATCGCTTAACCCCATCTCCCACAGCCAGACCAAAAGGATAACAGGGGTTCGTGCAATACATTAATCAAAACTAAACAAATCACACCATGGCTGAATGAAATGTGTGAATGAGGCCAGAATATTTCTCACTGGTTTCTTTATTTTAGGGGACAGAAAATTGTGTAGGTTGGAGGAACAATGTGCTACTTTAAATCTTGAAATCATTTCATTACAGGATAAAGTAGATCACATAATTTCCAGCAACAAAAAGCATCAATAGATGAAATAGGATTATACATGTATTTTGTTTTTCTCACTCTTTCTAAATTTAGATCTAGTTTCTAAATCAACCGACATGCTTCAGGATGAAATACCAAATATCTACTCCCAAATCAGGACAAAGAATGCTTTTTGCCCCATACATTTTTTCACAGAAAGGGAGGAAAAGAATGTTTCAATTCATACATTTCTTTTTATGCTTGTCAAAATCTTAGCTGCCCCAAACAAGCAAAAAATAAGAAGAAATAAAGAAATAAGATGCTACACAGAAACTTCTTTTTTCTGTTCCTTCTGGTGACTGACAAGCTAAACTGTAGAAGCACATTATGCAAACAAGTAGATTATTTTAGCTATTTTCTTGGAGGAAAAAACCTATATCAGCAGTAAGATTATATGTCTTCTTATTCTACAACAGAATTTTTGTGGTTTTAAACATGGCTTCAGGTAACATATTTGAAAAATCACTTTTGGCTTTTGTTTCCAGAGATGTTTGTTCCAACAAACCTAAATTTGACTGCATTTTCTCTCATAGAATTACTATCCCTTTGCAAATTAGTGAGCTTCTGTCTTGCATTTAATTTTTAATGCTTTACCAGAGCATGTCATTTGCAAGATGTCAGTTCCAAAAAAAAATCCATGGCCCAAGAAATAGGTTTTACTGTATAGGACACAATGTACTATATTTTTATTGGTTTCTGAGAACAGAAAACATAAAAAATACTCTGTAGTAAAAATGTAAAATCTGTAAAATAACTGTTTCCCAGAAATAAAGAGATTGGCTGATAATCATGAAGTTGCTTTTTAGATTTCCATCTGCAGTCCATTACAAGAACAGATTCATAAAATATTATAAAATATTTTCTAAAATTCATAGGCAAGTATCAGGAATACTTCAATGAGCACATTTTAGCCAAGTAGGCTCCTGAAAAACTATATTTAGCCTACAAGACCAAGCAAATGGTTCCCCTTTCCATGTGTGAAATCAGAAATCAGAAATACAGTATGCTTAACCACAGTTTATTGCCTAAACCACAATTGACTGCTTTCACTCCTGACTGGATTTATACAATGCAATAAGTAAAAAACCAAATAATGTATGTTACAATTTAATTTGATAATCTACTAGCCTAGATCTTATATGATTTATGCCATTTATTTTCAAGTTTAAACACAAACTTCCCATTTTTGCTTTGCTTTACTACCCACAAGCAAGACGGAAGAAATTAACAGCAAACATCAGGTTTTGATCATTCAACTGACATAACATTGTTAAATACAAGAGTCTGTGATGCATTAATTGTGAATATTAACAATGACTGATTTTGAAAGTCAGAAATTACTGTTGGTTTGTAGGAGTTTGCCACCCCTACTATGGCAATTATAAAGTGAATTAACATCTTAAATGGGATGAAAGGCTGATCATCACAATGGGTTGAATTGAAGCAAGATTGCTCACAGGGTTATAGTAAAAGTTGCTATTATATGTGAAATATTCAAGTATTGCTCAAGCACAGCCCCACTTATTAATGTAGTATTCTGTCCTAGAGACAACAAAGTATAGCTCAATTAAAAACTGTCAGAACCATTGGATTATGAAACTTCAGGATATCACATAGAGTAAAATAAAAGAAACCATATGTTTTCATAAGAAAGAAAAAGTAAGCAAGATCAAGTTGAAAATCTTGAATAAAATGAAAACTTTTATCAAAGTTTTCAAGAGTTATCAAAGATAACAAAGTTACCAAATGGAATGTTTGAGAATTGAAATGAAACTATTGTATAGTCTCTACCATTTCCTAGGAAGAGTAGCACTTTTGGTATCATTTCAGTTATATCCTATCTGCCTCTGAATTATTGGATGAAAACACCAAAAAAAACTCCCAGAGATATCAATAAAATTTGAAACCTACCCTAAATGGAAAATTATAGAAAAGAAATACAGAATGAAAATATTTTTAAATGATAGCACTCAAATTTAAAGTAATTTTCAGTTCCAATTGTGAATCATTCTATCTATCCATCCTTCCATATATCCTACTTTACCATCAGATATGGTAAAAATTATATCACAAATGAATATTTAGGGAAATATATTTGTTTTGCATGTTTAAACAATGCTTTTCAGTTAAACAGTGTATATTGTTATTAAAATAATACTGTGTTTCTCACAAAATAAGGCTGGGCCTTATTTTTTTTTGATCCCAGAAAAAACGGCTAGGCCGTCTTTTCAGGGGTGACTTAATTCCCCCCCTTGCATCTTTGGGCGGGCGGCAAAAGTTGGGATGTTGACCTCTGCATTGGTGGGGCACTTTGTATCGGGAGACCTTCTGCCACTGTTGTTTTCCCTTCTCCCCGTGCTGCCGTGGCGTTTAGAGCAATGCCGCGGCATTTAGAGCAGCAACACACGGCCAGCCAGGGCTCCTCTCTGCAACCGGTTCCCGGTGGAGTGTTGTAACTATGTATCATTTATGTGTTTGCAACTGTATATCAATGCAACTATGTATCATTCAGACATTTCAACATTGTATCATTTCACGTGTAATCATTAAGCTTCTGTCTTCTCAGTGACCTTTTACAGGGCACGTACAGAGACAAGGAGTCAAACATTTGCAGAAATGGTTTATTCACTTGGGATTACATTGTCTGGCATGCAGCTTTGTGAAGAAGTAATATCCTGATCAAATATAATTCTTGCCATCCTGTCTGCCCTGATATCTTGCTGTTGTTTGAGACATTGTTAATTCTGTATATTCCGTCTGACCTAGGCTTAACCTAGGTTCTGATTAAACAATCACCCCCTTTTGAATGAGCATAATAAAAGAGCTTGTACCCAGCCATTCTGGGCGCACTCATCGTGAGGAACTTCGTCTCCTGTCGTTTCTCTCTCCTTCGCTCCCTATCATGAGATGCCCATCTGATGCAGGATAGCAGATACCGCATTCTGGTGACCCCGACGTGATTCCCTAAGGGGGATACGCCGCGACGCGCTCATATCTTACTCGCTCGATGGGAGCTGTGCACATCATCGGATCTGAAACACGGTCTCGACTTTCGTAAGTATGGGCGGAAACTTTTCTCAACAACAGACAGAGCATCTGAAGGAATTGAGGGAGTTAGTCGCCTCTTCTTCTAAATATTCTGCTAATTTAAAGGGCTCGCCTGTAAAAATTAAACCTATTGCTACATTATTGGCTTATGTGTGGCAACATTGTCCCACTTATCCAGAGAAAGGGTCCTTAAAAATCTCCATTTGGGAAAAAATTGGTGACTATCTCCATAATCCTCCTCGTGCACCTATTGGCATTTTGGTCACTTGGAGGAAAATTATGGAGGCTTTAAAAGTCCATTATAAAATAGAAGCAGAAAGTGTATTAGAATCTCCTCCACCAAGTTGTGATAACTTTCCTGTCCTTCAACCCTCCGCTCCCAATGATCAAAAATCCTTACGAGAGCCTCCCTCCATCCAATCCACTTCTTTAAAAGGAGAGCTCTCGTGTCCTCCACCACCACCCCAAAAGGGGGGGGGGTGTTGTAAAAGCCATTCAACAAGCCTTTTCTGAAGGAGAGATGGATGAGGACACCCTTGCAGCTGCCTCCCTTTATCCTATCATACAAATTGGCAATCCTCCAGCTCCTCTGTATAGCCCATTGTCATACAAAATAATTAAGGATTTAAAAGCAGCTTGCAAGGAAAATGGTATTCAATCTCGCTATGTACAGGGTCTTTTAGGATCAATAGCCCAACCAGGAGCTGACTTAATAAATGCTGATTGGCGTACATTATTTGCCATGATCCTCACGCCTGCACAATTTTTGGTCTGGGAGTCAGAATTTCATAAGCGTACTGCAGCCGCAGCCGCTAGAGGCTTACCGGCAAATGTCACTCTAGATATGCTTAATGATACTGGCACTATGCTTACCATTGCCCAGCAGACTGCCACAGACGCAGCTGCTTTCCCTATACTACAGGATTGTGCTTTGGCCGCTGCTCGAAAAGTTGACAATGCGGGATGTGTGCCCAAATCTTTCTCTAAAGTCATTCAAGGACCTTCTGAGCCTTTTTCCTCCTTTATAAACCGTCTCACAGAAGCCTTAGAGAGACAAATTGATAATGAGGAGGCTTGTAATGAATTACAATTGAAACTTGCCTATGAAAACGCAAACGCTGATTGTCAGAAAGTTTTGCAACCAATAATTAATAAGAAAAATGTTACCCTGGCAGATTATCTTACAGCCTGCCGAATCATAGGAACCACATCCCATTCCATGTCTACTCTGGCTACAGCCATTACTGAAGGCATGCAGCAGAACATGAGCTCTCTTCTTCCCATTTCCCAACAAAACACTCGCAAAATGGGCAATTGTTTTAATTGTGGCAAGCCAGGTCACTTTAAGAGCCAATGCAGAGCCCCGGGCGGGGGAGCTAATATGTCAAGAAACCAGGTAGCTCGCCCAAAGACACCATGCCCTCGATGCCAAAAAGGCTATCACTGGGCTAATCAGTGCAGAGCCCAAAAGAATGAACAACAGAATAACCCTGCAATCATCAAAAAATCCTTTTTGACTCAGGGAAACTAGAAACGGGGCAGGCAGCCAGCCCCACAACAAAGGCTGCGGAAAATTGCAACTTTTTCTTCTTTCCCTTATGATCTTGTTGCTAATGAAACTGTTACTTATCTTCCTGGTGTCGCTGACTTTCTCTTTGTATTATACTTGTTCCATGTGGGTACGTCATGAAAATGCTACCCATAGCTTTCACTCTGTCACTTCTGTTTTGTTTACAGAACACTCTATCACTCGCTCTATTTTTTCCTTCTTTACTCTTCCTATGGAAAAGAACCCTAAAATCTTTTCCTCTATTCAAGCTAGATATAGGGGGACCTAAATGTCCTTCTCTTGTATTATGGGTTCCTCCAACCCAATTAACATCCTTGATGAATGACCAAATTAATCTTCATTGTCATTATTGTAATTATTATCCTTTTTCTACTAATTGCATTCCCTTCTCATCTCGTAAATGTTCTACAACTAACTTGTCCATAGTCCTCTCTCCTACTTGTAATGCTTTTATATACCCAAACTCTGATCCTGTCAACAAACAACACTTCAAAAGAACTGTCCATGACGATCCACAGAAGCCTCATAGAAAATATAATATTACTTGGACTATAAAAGATTTTCAAGGCATTCCTTTAAGCTCTACAACCAATTCTTCTCGCATAGAAGACTTCTACCCACCACTTCAATTTGATTTGGCAGAAATGCTTGTAGGCTCCACCGCCTACAACTCACCTTCTCATCCAACTGAGCCTAGTCATAGAGTGGTAAATAAATATAGGTTTTATGTATGCCCCGGACAGCCCGTTTCCAACACTCAGACCCCTGCCCAACGACTTCTTGACTGCGGGGGGTCATCGGATTACTTTTGCAAAGCCTGGTCATGTGTTTCAACTGGACATATTTATTGGGATCCAGGCACTAAGGGTGATCTCATTACTGTCACTCGCACCACATGGGACATTCCATGCAGTGATAAAAAATTGCCCAAATGCAACCCGGTAACCATAAGGTTCACGGACCAAGGCAAGAAAAGTACTCTATGGGACACTGGCTTGAAATGGGGTGCCCGCCTAAAAGGAGTCTGGCCAGAAAAGCATTATGGAAATATTTTTTACATTCAACGTCACATTGAACTCCCTCGCTCTAACCCGGTGGGACCACATGAAAAGGTTATTAAATCCCCATTCTTGCAACCCATAACACAGGGAGTTAACCCATTGATTCCAATGATCAAAGCTTCCTATGCCTTGCTGAACTCTTCAAACTCATCAATTGCCTCCACATGTTGGCTTTGTATTTCTGCCTCTCCACCTTTTTACGAAGCCATCGCTTCCCAAGAATCCATTACCAATTCCACATCAGACGAACGTTGCCGTTGGAGGAACTCCACTATTACTGTTTCTTCCATCACTGGAGTTGGTTGTTGCTTAGGAAATATTCCATCCAATTACTCACAATATTGTCATAATGTTTCTAATGGCTATCATTGTAATGTATATCTTCCTAAGAACCGCCTTGGCCGCTTCCACACCATCGGAGGATACTCTGCAGTCTACACCACTTCAGGAGGAAATTTAACATCACGCCTGAAAGAAATGTATTTTATCCCTGGCAACAACTCTGTCTGGGCTTGTTCCACCGGTCTCACAGCATGTGTCTATGGGGATGAACTTATTAAATCCAAATCATTTTGCATTCAAGTATGGCTTGTACCAAAAATTAACGTGTATAACTCTGATGATTTTATATCCCTACAGGCACCCATGGAATACCCCCTCAGAGCAAAGCGAGAAATTATTAGTACTCTCACTCTAGGTTTACTGCTTGCTCTGGGCACCACGGGCACAGCCACGGGCATTGCAGGACTAGCTGTCTCTGAACAAAAAATTACAGCTCTAGGTTCAGTCATTGATGATGATTTGTTACGAATTGAGAAGTCAATTACAGCTTTGCAAAACTCCTTGACTTCCCTCTCAGAAGTGGTCTTGCAGAATCGCAGAGGTTTAGATCTGTTATTTTTAAAACAAGGGGGATTGTGTGCTGCGCTAAAAGAAGAATGTTGTTTTTATGCTGATAACAGGGGGATTGTGTTGGATTCTATGAAGGAATTAGAAAAACACTTAAAAGACAGAGAAAATGAAAGGTTAAACATGTATAATTGGTATCAAGGCTTGTTTTCTATTTCACCATGGCTTACAACCCTTATAACTGCATTGGCAGGACCATTAATAATTATTATATTAATATGTATTATAGGACCTTGTTGTTTTAATAGAATATTGCAATTTTTGAAAAATCAATTATCCTCCATAACTGCTAATGTTAATGTGTTATTGCAAGCTCATGTTAAGCCCTTAACACCGGATGAAAAAATGTCATTGCTGAGTTACCGCTCCTTGGACAACCCTGACGCTGACGGATCGCACTCCTGCCTAGATGACTGGGACGGTGAACATTTTAGAAAAAAGGTTCCTGTCTTCTTGGACAAGGAAGAAGATTCGTCATAAAAAATAAAAACAGAGGAGATGTTGTAACTATGTATCATTTATGTGTTTGCAACTGTATATCAATGCAACTATGTATCATTCAAACATTGCAACATTGTATCATTTCACGTGTAATCATTAAGCTTCTGTCTTCTCAGTGACCTTTTACAGGGCACGTACAGAGACAAGGAGTCAAACATTTGCAGAAATGGTTTATTCACTTGGGATTACATTGTCTGGCATGCAGCTTTGTGAAGAAGTAATATCCTGATCAAATATAATTCTTGCCATCCTGTCTGCCCTGATATCTTGCTGTTGTTTGAGACATTGTTAATTCTGTATATTCCGTCTGACCTAGGCTTAACCTAGGTTCTGAATAAACAATCACCCCCTTTTGAATGAGCATAATAAAAGAGCTTGTACCCAGCCATTCTGGGCGCACTCATCGTGAGGAACTTCGTCTCCTGTCGTTTCTCTCTCCTTCGCTCCCTATCATGAGATGCCCATCTGATGCAGGATAGCAGATACCGCATTCTGGTGACCCCGACGTGATTCCCTAAGGGGGATACGCCGCGACGCGCTCATATCTTACTCGCTCGATGGGAGCTGTGCACATCATCGGATCTGAAACACGGTCTCGACTTTCGTAAGTATGGGCGGAAACTTTTCTCAACAACAGACAGAGCATCTGAAGGAATTGAGGGAGTTAGTTGCCTCTTCTTCTAAATATTCTGCTAATTTAAAGGGCTCGCCTGTAAAAATTAAACCTATTGCTACATTATTGGCTTATGTGTGGCAACATTGTCCCACTTATCCAGAGAAAGGGTCCTTAAAAATCCCCATTTGGGAAAAAATTGGTGACTATCTCCATAATCCTCCTCGTGCACCTATTGGCATTTTGGTCACTTGGAGGAAAATTATGGAGGCTTTAAAAGTCCATTATAAAATAGAA